>CAKNYM010051071.1:85825-166560 GCA_932195095.1 Andricus curvator
CAAAAGAGTATTTAATTTCAAATAGAAACGAGTTTGACTAAAACAAAAAAGACGAATAAAAAAAATAGTTGAAGTTGAGAATAAAAATTGAATTTGTAAATCACTAAAATTGTAAACATAAATTGTAAAACATAAAATTGTAAATCACTCCGAATTACCAATATTATTCTAGATTACAAGTTAATTAATTCGATTACTTTAATTACTTCACATTATCCGACTTACAATGGGATTACCCAGGATTATGCGTGTATTGACCTGCATTACAAATACATTACTTGGATTACCTAAATTACTCCGAATTATTGGGATTACAAATGGATGACTGGATTACGCTGGATTACAAGTGGATTACTCTTGATTACACTGGATTACTCGCATTATGCCCGATTACGAGTTCAGATAACCGAGCGGTCCAGCGCATTACCAGAGTTGGTTCCCCCTCGGTTAAATAATTCATTAGCTAATTAGTAATTATAAAGTGAATATGTTGAAGGAATTTTTTGGAACTGAAATATATTTCTTTTTTCGTGAACTTAGGACTACATGAATATTTAAGTGAGTTATGAAAAAATTAACGAACATTTTCTATAAAAAATGTTTTTCCTTTACAGCAGCCTGTAGTGCAATCTACTCTGTTTAAAATACTTTAAAGAAACTTTAATATTTAAGAAAATTACTAAAAAAGTTTAAATTTCTCGAAAAAAAGAAAGAATGAATATTCTCAATAAGGCCACTTTTGATTTTTTTCTTGGATTTTTTTTATTCATAATAATATGAGTAATCTATCCTTTGATTTTCGTCTTTGTCAAACTACCCCTACACACAGAAAAACTTATTATTTTTAAATACAAAATAAATTTTTTTTAAATATTAATCTTTTTTCAAACATTCATAATTTGATGTCCCAAAGAAGCTAAAATCTTATGGGATGACCTAATTTGGCTAACAAAAAAAATCTCGAATGTTAAAAAATACCGAAAATGTAATTACGGAATTAGAAAATTTTCGAAGTTTCAACTTCACAAAATTAGTAAATACCTAAATTTCAATTCAACAAAATTCCAAATTCCCAAAAAAAAAATTAAATTAATTATTTCTTATACCTGTTAGAATAATATTTTATTTCATATCGTGAAGACTATATGCTGCATAGATTTAAATTTAAAAGAGCTCTTCAAAATTTGAAACTATGCATGTATACTAGGTGGGCCCAAAAATTTGACTTTTTAAAACACACTTTCACATTCCTTAAAGAAACTTGAATATTTAATAAAATTACCAAATTTTGTCTCAAGTTTTTGATTATCGATCCTTTCCCGAAATTGGTCTCAGTTTTTGAAAAAAGGGAAAAAAAGAAGTACTTGTTATTAAATGTTTGCGAATTAAAGTTGAGGTATTTCTGAACGAATGTTTGAGAAATAATTCCCACTCAATAACTTTTAATTTTGAAACCCTTGACAAGTTTCAAATTTTTTTTTCCTAAACAATAATTTAAAATAGTTCACACAAAGAATTAAATTTCATTTATTTCAAAAAGGGCTTCATACGTGATTATGACACCTCATAAACAGTAATTTGAACAATGTAAAAAAATGTTTTCTCAAATTTGAAATTTACCTCTCTCAAAAACTATTCTGTTAAGAAAAGTTGAGTGCCAGAACTTTCAGGTTGAGGATGATTGAGGCTCAACGTGCTCATGCTACTATAAATCTCAACAAATAAAAATTTACTTTTTAGTTTTTTTCTAAAGATGTACGTCATTTTGGTAATTTTATCAAATATTCAAGTTTCTTTAAGGAATTTGAAAGTGTGTAGATTGCACTACAAGCTCCGATAAAGAAAACTAAATTTGTTTAATTTATTCCCAAGATACAACTTTCTAAAGAAATCATTTTCGTTAATTTTTTCACAATTTACTTAAACATATAAATAGACCTAAGTTTATGAAAACATTTTTTTGTGAAAAAACAAAAAATACGTCTTTTATCTTTTGCCTTGATGAAAAATATATTTAAGTCACAGACATTTCCGTGACATCACCAAAGTCAGACTGCCCGATTTCATATAAAATCAGTCATATCTTAATATGATAATTTTTAATTACCAAAATAACGAGTTTCTTATGTTATTGAGTAGTTCTGATTTACGTCCACTTGATTTCAGTGAGGATAAAAACAAGATAAAAATTCCGGAAAAGTGTTGCAAATATTGAAAATCAATTACGTGGCATCACCAGTGTCAGACTGACTGATTTCATATGAAATCGTTCATATATCGGTCGAAACATTTTAAAGCATTGAAAGCATTTATCTCAATGCACTGAGTTTGATCGCAGTATTCAGAATTCACATGCAAGTTAATAAAATTATCTTAATTGATGTACAATTCATCTGAACAGTCAGATGACATTCGTTTTGCTGAGTTTATTCGATTGTTAAAAAAAACACTCCTTACCAAAACTTTGAGCAGTCATAATTTTTTTATCGGTAATCGAGTCCATTGCACTTTTGATGCGTTTCGAAAGAGTCAGTTTGATAAATTTTTATTCGTGCAAATATTATCTGAAAACAGGTGCAGATTGCGAATAACAGAAAATAAATAACTAAACATGATTATTGGTTAGAATAGGAATGAAGAAAATAATGAAATAGAAACTTTTTCTTCAAATTTACTAAATTTATTTGAAAAAGTTAATTTATTGCTATTTTTTAGAATTTTCCCCAATAACAAGTATTTCTAGTCACATAGGATTCACAGAATGATAATTAAATTTTAGTAACTGTCCAAATTACAAAGTACATGTAACCTACTGTTATAATTGCGAAGGTCATGACGTCGGTGACCATCAGCGAATTATTTTCTCGTATCATTTGACCCGCTTTAAATTGCAAAAAAATCAAAAGAGATTAAAAGAAGATTCATTCTAAATTAGGCAGTACATTAATCACTTATTCTTTGATATGCGATAAATTCTCAGATAATTTTAATTTTCTTTGAAAAAAAGTAATATCTTCTCCGCAAATTGTGCAGTTGTTTTCCATTTTTCAATATACAGAAACAATTAGAAAATTAGCAAGAAAATTCTGTACATCTGAAAAAGGTGTACTTGAATAAGGAAAATCAAAAGGTTCTTCATTCAAATTCATTTTTCTCGAAACAAGACTAACTTTCATGGATCAGCAAAATATTTTTTCGTTCATATTCGTATCAATATTTTCTTTATATGATCCTAATTTTATTCTATTTTAAAGACGCCTTATTTTGGAAAAGGGTAATTATTTCTCAACCTTCCCAACAGTGGGATTCCAAAACAGCCATAACCTCTTCTCTAGAAGTAAGAATTGAATTTTTTATGAATTGTTTCGGAAGAATTTTTCATATCCTTTTATTATATTATTTTCATTTCTTTAAATTTTGTAATTTTCATGAATAAATTACCAACTAAAGTGTCCAGTTGAGAAATAATATCGCATAACAAAAAATAATCTGGGAGTGATTAGGAATGAGTGCAATTTTTTGCAGACCTAAAAATAATTACTTACGCTTCATTTGAATTACACGAGTTCTTATTGATGAAGATCAAGGGCTATCATGGACTTATCTTCTGCTCAAGATGTTTCAATTTTCCAGAGAGGGAACATATTTTTTCACTGATTCTTGTGCCACTTTTTACCATCGTGATTAATTAACGATTATGAGAATTTATTTATAATGTATGATTAATTTTCTTCTCGTATTTAAGTTTAGTAATTGACAATAAATTAAGATTGTTTAATCAATTGAGTCAGTATGTCACTTGTTGAAAATGAATTAATACAATTTAATAACTATTGCACAATTTATCATACGGTAATTGAAAAAATGCAGAAGCAACATTGCAGAAATCATGTGAGATTTTAATTTATTATCGGTTTAAGAAGATAAATGTAATTTTCCAAAGAGATATATTAAATTCGATCCGTTCTTAGCGAAATTGACTTATGACTAAGAACTGGTTTGTTGAAGGGCTGAGCTCGATAAAATAATCGATAACACACGTAACCTATACCAAGATTGCAACTTGCAGATGCAGAGAAAATTTTGTTAGAAATTACTAAATACAAATATAAATAATGAATATAAATGCAACATATAATTTAATAACAGTATAATTATGAATAGGAGACTTAAGAGAGTAAATAAAGAATTTTGAAATTCGTAAAATGAATAATGATAAACTTTACATGAGTCCGCATTTTATGATTGATATTTTAGTTGAGGCGAATGAACTAATCAGTAAAATTGCGAAATTACTTTATCAAACCTCTTTTTCGATTGTAGGTCATTTCAGTAACAATTTGCGAATAATGAAACAACTAAGTACTTCATTAACTTACATAGTTTTCCGATTAACATTCATTAGCGACAATGTTTTCCTAATGCAACCTTATCAAATGTTTTATCTCATATTTATTATTAAGCAGCAGAGATAGTTTCTGGTCAAAGATATCCTATTGAGGGAATTAGATTTAAGTTTAGTATATTTGACCCACCACCGCAAAAGTTATTTTTGTAATAGTGGCACTGTATACATCCAACTTGCATGCACTCATAAAAAATTTTGTTTGAATAAAACAAATTCTTTCTTTGATATATAGGACATTCAAATATTTGATTGTTTGGATTTTTTTTTATTCAAACAAAACTTATTTGATTCAAACACACCAATGTTGTATTCAAACAAATTTTATTTGAATAAAACAAATACTAGCTTTGATGTAGGGTCAAACAAATGTTTGTTTAATTCATAAAAGCATTTTTCTGGGTATGTTTGTGAAACTACAGTTTCTGAAAAAAGTCTGATCTATATTTAGGAGCAATTAAAATAATTATTATTTTTTTATTCAATCGTTTCTAATTGAAATTGTGGTTCAATAACACATTGAAATTTGAAACTGAGGCAATTAATTTCAAAAATCTAATTTTAACACTGCTATCTCAGAAAAGTAATTATAAAGCTCTCATCTGCAGTCGTATAGCCAAGCTAATTAATATTATCTCATTGTTAGAAAATTGAAATCACAATTATTTATGAAATTGTGCTTAGAACGATTGGACTATTGTTATTGGACCCAAATTCAAAGATGTTACAGGGCATTGAATTCTGGAAAATTAGGAAATGTCAGGGAAAACCTGAAAGAATCAAGGAATTTCCGATAAAGTGAAGTTGAAGTTCAGGGGCCATCCACCATTGAAAATTTCGGAAAAACGCCTTACGTACGTTTTTCCAAAATTTTCAATCCCCTATGTACGATACCGTAAAAATTGCTCTGCCCCCCCCCCCCCACAATATCTGACTAATTTTATAAACTGAGAGAACGGACATATATATGAATTCTGTTAATTAAATAAATATAAAATATTCATGAAATTAGATTTAGAAATGAAAATTTATTAATAACAATTAAGTTTTACAAACGGATAATGTTTTTGTTCAGAACTCATCTTGTGGTTACAAAATTTGATTATTTAGTTGAAAAATTTAGTATTCCGTTAAAAATAGATCAATTTGGTTAAAAAGACATGCTTCTTGGTTGAAAATTCAACTATTTGAAAAAATATATATTTTATTAATAGAAAATTTAACTCTTCCATGTTTGCCTGCAAATTTATCTTAGTTGAAAATTGAACTACTTGTTTCAAAATTCATCTTTTTAGTTAAAGTTAATTTCTTCGGTTGAGAACTTAACTATTTTGTGTAGAATTCGTATTTTATGGTTAAAAAGAACTGTTTTTTACTGAAAATATATCTATTCCATTTTCGATTGAAACTTGATCGATCATTTTTCGCTGAAAATTCATGTAATATCTTGAAAATTCATATTTTTGAAGATTCAGCACTTTAGTTGAAAATTCAATTCTTTGGTTCAAATTTAAGTATTTGGTTGAAAATTAATGTACTTAGTTAAAAATTCATCTTTTTTGGTAGAAAATGAATCTTCTTTGTGGAAAATTCTACTGTCTTTTGAAAACTCGCTTTTTCAATGAAAATTGATTTTGTTCAACTGAAAATTTGAATATCCCCTTTTTTGTTTAAAATCCATCTTTTTTTTTTGTCAAAAATTAAAATATTTTGTTAAAAATTCATGTACTTTGTTCAAAAATTAATATTTTTTCGTAGAAAATTGATCTTCTTGTTCGAAAATCTAACAGTATTTTTGAAAACTCGCTTTTAAATGAAAATTAATTTTTTTAAACTGAAAACTTGAATATTCTATTTTTTGTTTAAAATACATTTTCGTTGTTAAAAATTTAACTAGTTTGTTAAAAATCTGTTCCTTTTTATTGAAAATTAATTTTTTTACTGAAAATCTAACTATTGCATTTTTTGTTGGAAATTTATCTTTTATTGTTGAAAATTACGCTATTAGGTTAAAATTTTATTTCTTTGGTTCAAATTAAAGTTTTTTTTTTTAACTGGAAATTTATCTATTCTATTTTTGGTTGGAATTTCATCTTTTTTAGTTAAAATTTCATTCAATTTTTTGGTTCAGAATTCCACTATTTGTTTGGATAATTATTCTATTTTGTTGAAATTTTTTCTTTTTATTTGAAAATTCATATATTTTGCTGAAAACATCTCTTTTTTGGCTTGAAATTTCAATTATTTTGGTAGGAAATTCATATTTTTGTGTTAAAAATTCAACGTTATTGTAGAAATTTCATTTTTTGCTTTTAAAATTTAACACTCTCGTTGAAAATTAACTTTTTGTTAAAAATTTATATTTTTGGGTTGGAAGCTAAACTTTATTGTAGAAAATTCGTCTTTTTGGTTTGTAAATGAATCTCTTTTAAATAAGGATTCAACTATTTTGTTGAAAATTCGTATTTTCTATTTGAATTAATTTTTTTTTTATTTAAAACTAGAATACTTGTTTGTGCAAATATCAACCATTAAACTTTTCGTTGAAAATACATTTTTTTGGTCTAAGATTCATCTTTTTGATTGAAAATTTCAATATTTGGTGTTTTCCTTTTTCAGTTTCAAATTAATTTTTTAACTTAAAATTTAATTCTTTTATTTTTGGTTCGTAATTTATCGTTTTGAGTTGAAAACTCAACTATTTGTTTGAAAATTTATGTGTTTTCTTGAAAATTCGTCTTTGTTGGTAGAAAAATAATTTTCTTGGATGAAAATTCATCTTTTTTGGTTGAAAAATCAGCTATTCTGTTAAAAATGCAATTTTTTCTTACGTAAGGACTCCCCCCCCGGGTGGGTAGGAAGGGGTAGGATTCCCCCCCTCTAAATCATCTTCCGAAATTTGTAGATGACTCTTTATAAAATTCTGTATGGCTGTTGCCACTAAAATTCTTCAAAATAAATTTAGAAACACAAATTTTGTTTATTAACATTATTAATCTCCCAGGTATATGATTGTAAAGTCAAGGAATTTCGAAATTGGGATTTTGTAGCAACCTTGAAAATTCTGTGTGGGTATAAAATGAAATATTAATGTGATGCACTCTACAAGTGATGTATATGCAAGTCAATTCTATGTCATTTATCAGCGTTTTTTGTGAAATATGTTCCTTGCTCAATTAGAATGTGTATTATGCAATTGTTCGTAAATTTTCTTATATATAGATGCAAAATTCGTGCAGTAAATCCTACTTTTGGAATACACGTGTAGAGCGTCAATAAACACTGACTCAAGTATGAACGCTGCTTTCTCAACTTATCATTTACAATATACCACTATGTGTCGGGCAAAATAACTTCCGCGTTGGCGAGTAATCGCTTTCGTTTTACTTTGTATGTAACTGTAATAATGATCAATAGAATTGACTGCTCACTTTCTCACGTGCAATCATGTTTATGAATTATCAATTTTTTTGCCGCAATCTAAATAAACATTTACGAATGATGGATATAAAATTTATTCGGAAATTTCCCAGATTTAACAAAAAAACATCACTTTCATTCAATTTCAGTGTTTAATAGTTCATATTATTCATCAAAATGAATAAATTATCTCATCTAGGAATCATACAGTTGAATGATGGCATTCCAAAAGGAAATATCCATCATTTTTTTGAAAATGGAATGTGGCTAAACAATTTCTTTATTATGTCACCTTTTTGACCTTTTTGCAATTGTTGGCAAATATACACCTACAAATATATTTTTCTTTTACTTATTTTACTTCAAAATAAGACAAAAAGTTAACCCTCCATTTTCTCAAAACTTAATGACATTTTCTCATGAAACCTAAAATGTATTAGTTAAGCAACTCAATACCTTGAAACACATTTTTTTTTTGAATAGAAATATGGATCTTAAATCTCCGTCTAAAGTTGAGTAAACTTGCGCTTCAAGCAAAAAAAAATTGTCTCTCGATTTTCTAACTCGGATTCGAATGACATTTTATAATCCAACTTTTGACGCTTCAATTCAGCACTGAAGTATCTCGGAACTATGTTTTAATTTTTTTCCTAAATAAAAAATCGAATGGGAATTATGACTTTTGTCTGAAATGGAAGGAAAAGCTGGAATGGAAAAATATACCAATAACTATTTTTAGATCAAGAATTACTATATAAACTGTTTTTTTATTGAATACACATCATTCAATAGGTCTTTTTTCGTCTATTTTATAAATTAAGATTAAGGGAACTTTGGTATTAGTATCTATAATATTTATAGAAACTGGAGAACATCATGATAACTTATGGAGAATTTTTTAACATACAAAAGAATCTTTTAATACACAATATAATATTTCCTACTGGTAATTTAGCATTTGGAATAATTATTTATTTGATAAAAGTTTAGGGCAAACAACCCTCCAGTAGATAGGAAAAATTTAACAGCGTTTAACTCGATCATTTTGAAAAAATAAAAAAAGATTGTTGTATTTCATCAAAGCTTGCATATTTAATTTATTATTTCTATAGAAAAAAAATCAGGAAATTAGTCAATTAGCTGTATTAAATATTTTTTATCCGACCTCATCAAGGTACAATTTAAATTATCGTTTCTGGTATTCCTCCTGGGCATGACAGAATACTCAATTATTACAATTTATGATTAGTATACTTGCGACTAAAATCGCTTCATTGAATAAATAATTATTAAAACTATAATTATTTTTAAAAAAAATCATAAAAGATTAAATTTGTGACATTTTTTCATTTCGGATATTCTGCGAGATTAGCAGGATTGGTCTCATGATGCGGCTGAACTAAATTAAAATGAAAGATCCAGCTAAACAGGATTCTTTTATTGTTTAATGTAATATGGCATCCCCCGAACATGTTGAAATAAAAATAAAAATGAACATTTGTGCTTAATTTAAAAAGTCGATTTATCTATCTAATCATTAAGTAATTAAGAAATTTTTATAAGTTATATGGTAAATATTGGTTAACATTGCTTCCAATAAATTGTTTTACTGTGTTCATAAGATTATCTGTTAAATTTTGCCTAATTTTTTTAAAATCAAAGAATTTTAAATTAGATTAAAATAAATTCAAAATCTTATTTAACGTCCAATACTTAAGTTAATGTATAGAATTCCTGGAAATAAAACAAGAATCCAACGACCAAATTTGGACAACCAACATAAAATGCTCCTATTGTAATTTAAAAAAAAAATAAAAAAAATATTGTTAGCTTGTAGGAATGATTTATTTTTATTAGGAATAAAATTTTTATTTTTATCTCGAAATATTCCTGCGGTAACAGGATGAGGTAACAGAATGTTTAATAAGAAAATCAATTAAAAAAGTTAATTCATAGAATTCCTAAAAATAAAACAAGAATCCAACGACCAAATTTGGACAACCACCATAAAATGCTCCTATTGTAATTGAAAAAAAATTTTTCTTGGGACAAAAATAAAAAAGGTGAAAGAAAAATGAGAAGGCAACCAACCAAATATCCTACCTTCTCGGAACGTCGATAAATATTATAAATTTTTTCATATTGTGATTTGATAATAATAAAAATAAAAAAGACGGGAAAAATAAAAAAGAGAAGGAAGGGGATTTGGTTGGTTGCCTTCTCATTTTTATTTTTTATTTTTGTCAAAAGAAATTTTTTTTTTTTAATTACAATAGGAGAATTTTATGGTGGTTGTCCTTTGTTTGTTGGATTCCTGTTTTATTGTCAGGAATTCTATACATTAATTTTTTTAAATTGATTTTTTTATTAAACATTCTGTCACCTCATCCTGTTACCCCAGGAATATTTTAAGATAGAAATGAAATTTGTATTCCTAATAAAAATAAATCTTTCCTCCAAGCTCACAAATTTTCACAAAAGTTTCAGGGAATTTTTCTTTTCCTCTCATATGGTCATAATATCAACAAAAAATAGCCAAAGGGTTCCCACTATTTTCCTAGTTTGTTACTTTTTTAATACTTTGAACTACTTTGTTGAACAATCATTTTATGGGTTAAAGATTGAAATATTTTGTTCCATTTTTAGTTAAAAATTGATCGTTTTTTTTTAATATCCTACTATTTCGTTGAAAATCCATATGTTTTGTTGCAAAATCGTCCCTTTTAATAGAAAAATAATCATCTCGATTAAAAATATGACTACTTGGTTGAAAGTTGAACCACTTGGTAAAAAATGCATTTTATTAGTTAAAGATTCATATGTTTGGTTCAAAAATTAACTGTTTTGTTTGAAATTCATTCTTTGTGTTGAAAATTAATTTTTTTCACTGCAAATTCAACTGTTCCATTTTTGGTTGAAGACTGATAATTCAAAAATTCAACTATTTGTCTGTAAATGATCTTTTCTGTTAAAAATGCATACACTGTCTTGTTGAAAATTCAACTGCTTTGTAGAAAATTCTTCTTTGTTGTTAAAAATTTGACAGTTTTGTTCAAAAACGGTCTTTTTTTGGTTAAAAATTGAGCTTCTTTGGTTGAGAATTCAACTATTTTGATGAATAATCCTCTTCTTTAGTCAAATTCAACTGTTTTTTATTTTAAATGCAAATATTTTTTCGTTGAAATATCAACTATTACATTTTTCCTTACGAGAATGAATCTTTTTTGGTTAAAATCAACTGTCTTTGATTTGAAATAAAAATCTCTTTTTGGTTGAAATATCAACCATTATATTTTTTGTTGAGATTTAATCTCGTTTGATAGAAAATTCTACTATTTGGTTGAAAATTCATGTATTTTGTACAAAATTCGTCTTTTTTAATAGAAAATTAGTCTTTTTGATAAAACATTCAACTACTTAGTTGAAAGGTGAACCACTTTGTTGAAAATTCATTTTATTTGTTGATGATTTATTTGTATGGTTACAAAATTAAGTGTTTTTTTTTTAAAACAAATTTTTCTGTTGAAAATCAGTTTTTAAAATACAAATTTAACTATTCCATTTTTGATTGAAAATTGATCATTTTTAAATAAAAGTTCAACTCTTAGGTTGAAACTTAACTTTTTTTTTTAAATTCATATTTTCTGGGTGAAAATTCAATTATTTTGTTGAAAATTCGTCTCCTTTGGTCGAATGGAACTGTTTATCATTTTCAATTGAAATATTTTTCTGTTGAAATATCAACTATTACATTTTTCGTTGCTTGTTTGTTTGAATATTAACTATTATATTTTGTTGTTGTTGAGAATTAATCACTTTCAATCAAAAATTCAACTACTGGGTTAAAAGTTAATATTTTTTATTTATGTATTTATCATATTTATGGACAAGTGTCTAAGAATGGATCTCTTCGACGAAGAAGGTGTAGATCTCGAGACAGTGAAGGTACGTGGGTTAGCTTTCGCAGATGATAAGGTTGTTATAGAAGAATCAATCGAAGACTTGCAAAGAATTTCGAGCAAACTAAATACAAACATGAAGAATATGGGCCTCAAAATTAACGTAAATAAAACAAAAATCATAGTGTTTGAAGGAAAAGGTGAAAAAATAATGTGCAACATTGTCCTTAATAATGGGAGATTAGAACTAGTTGATAAGTACATATATCTAGGTAGCCTATTCACTAGTGACGGCAAGATAGATGGGGAGTTAGATAGACGCATAAACGAGGGTCAGAAGGTTATCGGTAGAGCAGGGTCCATTCTCAGAAGTAAAAATATATCAAAAAAAGCTAAAATGGCAATACATAATTCTGTATTTGTACCGACTGTGCTATACTGTGCTATGCTGTAGGGTGGTTTGCCCTATTTAATTGTTCATCACCCCCAAAAATGTAATTTTCTTTTCTGATTTCAGACCAGAGGTTAAGGCATTCGAAGGGTAGCCTGGATGTATTGTACTTCAAATTTTCGGATAAGGTAGTTCAGCATCGAGTGACGAGGGCGGAACTCTCGTTGTGGATTTACGGTACCACGGAACCGAGAGAAGACTGCGAGTCGGAAGTCGACCTGGATAGTCATGCTCCAGTGACGATAACCCTCCAAAGAATCCTCCGAGGTGCGACAGAGTCAGGTGGCCCACTACTGGGGCCGCCCCTGACGACCAAACACTCGAGACCAATCGGCGGTAGCGGCAAATGGGTCACCATCGAACTCAGACGCATGGTCGCCGAGTGGTTCAAGCACCCCAGGGATAACCTTGGAGTGGCCTTGAAAATCGGAGGTGGAGGCGGCAATCACAGGAGGAACTACAAACCGGTCGAAACCAATCCTGCCGCGGAGAACGCGCCCTACCTGGAAGTCCAGACGCAGGAACTCGATTCCAGGAGAGGCGGCAGGATCAAGAGGAACGTAGGACTCAATTGCGATGAAGCGAGTCAAGAAACCAGGTGCTGTCGTTACAAACTCACAGTCGATTTCGAGAAATTCGGCTGGGATTGGATAATTGCGCCTAAAAAGTAAGATCACAATTTAAGCAACTTTATCTCGTTATTACTTTTTACTTTTTTTACATTCATTTGTACGTACTCGGAACTAATTTCTTCATTCCATCATCATCTTTTGATGTCTTCATGTCCTCCTTTCTTCATTTCTTAATTCCTTCCTCTCGTTTCTTCTGCTTCTTATTTTTTATTATGAAGAGCAGTGATGGGAAGTAACAAGTTACCTTTTTGGTAACGATAGTGGCAACGAAGTTACTTTTGTAATTAACTAACGAATTGTCAATTAGTTTCATTTTTTTCATTAATAGTGATGATAGAATCGTTAATTTTTTGGTTGTTTTTGAAATATAGCTCAAAAGTCTTTGCATATGAAAATCAATACATTTTATTGCTACTGCAAACTGTTTTTTTTATTTTCACGATTGAAATTCTGGTGGCTAGTTTTCGAAAGGTTCTTCAGTATGACAGGAATCATATTGAACTCGAGAAGGATTGAACAATGAAGCTCTCGAAAAATTATTGTTGATAAAAGTAAAAAAAAATACACAGGGCTGCAACGTTCTAATTTACTTGAAAGAAGTAAAAGAGTGGCTAATGCTTTTTTGAATTGTTTTGAATTTGAAAGAATTCGATGAAATTATTGAGCGTTCCAGGTGAATGTTAATGAATTCAGAATAAATTAAAAAAAAATTATTTAAAAATTCGAGATAAATTAGAAGAATTCGAAGCAATACACAGGAATTCAATAAGATTAAAAAATTTCGGGAGAATAGCAAACAATTCAAAAGAATTTGAAAAAACTTTTAATAAATCAATTAATAAGAATTCAGATTGAATTCCAAACAAATTCAAATGAGATATGAGATATGAGAATATGATGGAACAAGGTTTTCAAAATCAAATTTTTTTTATCGAATTGAGTAAATTGGACGTGAACAGAAGTAAGGGAAATTTCAACAGAATTCAAGCAAACTGAAAAGATAAAAAAATGAGAAGAAGGAATTAAATGAAATTCGAGTAAAATAAGAGAAATTTAAAACAGTTTAAAAGAAATGCGAAAAATTCGATGAATTGCATACAAATTCAAGATGAATTCAAAAAAATCAAGTGTATTGAACACAATTTAAGAATATTAAAAAAATGTATTTAATTCATTATATTTGATATGAATTGAGAAAAATTTACGAAAGTTTAAAAGAATTTGATGAAATGTCTAATAGCAGAAAGTGTGTATCAAGAATTGAGGGTGAATTTAAAAAAACTAGAAAAATCCAATTAACTGAGTATAATTAAAAGAATTTAGTAGAATTCAAACTAATTCAGAAAAACTTGAAAAAATTCAAGAGAATATCCAAGAATTTAATGAAATTTGAAAGAAATAATTCTGAATTAATCAGAATTCAGGGTGAATTCCAAATACATTCTAATTAATTTAAAAAAGAAATTCATCCATAATATTCCATTGATTTCAGTAAAATTAAAGTGAATTTTGAAAAATTAAATGGAATTTAGAAGAATGCAGCGCGAGAAAAAAAAATCAAGAGAATTTCATAGAACTTAAAAGAACTCATGATGAATTTATAAGAATATAGGATAAACTCTCAACAAATTCAAAAGAGTTGAAAAAAAAAACGCAAAATATTCCATTGATCCCGCTAAAATTGGAGTGAATTTAGAAAAATTTGAGGGAATTCAAGATACTTTGATGAAATTCATAAAAATTTGAAGGAATAAAATTGAAAAAAGTTTTCAAAATCAACGTTTTTTTTTATCAAATTGAGTAAAATGAGCGTGAACAGAATTCAGAAAAATTTCAACAGAATTTAAGCAAAACGAAAAAAAAATTAACGAATTAAATAAAATTGAAGAAAATTCAGAGAAATTTAAGCGAAATGAGAAGAATTCAATGAAATTCATAGAAATTGAAGGTGAATTACAAAAACTCAAGTTAATTGAAAAGAATTCAAAAATAATAAAACAAATATTGAATTTATTAAATTTGAAAAGAACTGAGAAAAATTCAAGAAAATTCAAAAGTATTTGATAAAATGCCTAATAATAGAAGATGAATAAAATACATCAGGGGGAATTAAAAACAATCCCATAACTTGAGTAGAATAAAAAAAATTTAGAAGAAATAAAAAATAAATCAGGGTAAAGAATTTGAAAGAATTTATGATAAAAGAATAGAATAAAATAGAATTAGTGAATAAGAATCTGATGACATCCATAAGAATTCAAGTTGAATTTAAGAGTTTCCAGGGTGAATTAAAATAATAATTGAAAATCCAAAGAAAATTCAAGGTTCAGGAATTTATGGGTTCTCTGACTTAATTTATTGCAGCACTAATTTCAGTTCAGAAATTCATCTCTCATGGTAGAAATGTAATCTTCTTTGGTTAAGAACGCAATTGTTTGTTTGAAAATAAATCTGTTTTGGTATAAGATTTTTTTCTTCAAAATTTAACTTCTTAGTTTAAAGTTAAATAACTTAAATAAAATTTTATTTTTTCGGTTGAAGATTAATCTTTTTGTTTAAAAATTCAAATATTTTGTTAAAAATGTGTTTCATTTTGTTGTAACTGAGGGGAATATAAATACACAAAAAGGTGCATACTAATATCCGAATTTGTTGAAAAATTGTTAATGAAATACGTTTTTCCCGTTTTTATTCAATGAGCTATGTAGTTAATCATATAAGTATTGTTTAATGAGTTCAAAAATTAATGCAACAAATAATAACATTGTTTAAACAGTTAAAAATTAGTTTGAAAATGATTGAAAATAAAAAAGTTAATATAAATAGGATCATGTATTATATGTTACGTGAGTGCCGTATTTTCGTGTTTAAACATTTTTTTTAGAATTAAATAAGGGCCACCCTAATGAACGTGATTATTTTGACATCGTTAGGATATGCGATCCAGTAAAGTTAATTTTTCTAAATATAATAATGTATCAATGATCTGATTCGATCGAATTTGATCAAATATAATGATTTTTGTTAACATATCTTCATTTGCAGAAAAATATCTACAACTTTAAGATAGGTGAGCATTAAAGATGACTCAAAGTATTTATTTAACAAAAAATTAGTTGAATTATTCAGATGTTTGTGATAAAAAGTCCAAATATAAATGAAAGTACTAGAAAAACTCAATAATATATTTTTTTTCAAAATATCTACAATATCTACTTTGAAATTTAATCCCTGTTATATTTTAATTTTCTCAAAATAGTTTGTTATCCTTCTCGTTTTTTCTCTTCTTCCAAATACGCTTCTTTCCTAAGCTATTTTCACTTTTTTTAACAACAAACCTAGTTTCCTTTTTTTTAATTTCATACCTCTTCATAATATCCTTTACTAACTCACATTTTACTATCCTATTGAAAGTCCTTTCGCCTTTTAATGTGTAATCTGGCAGCCTTAATTCAATATAAATGCTAATTTTAATATCTCCATCGTTAAGTATAAATATGATCGTTCAGATTGTCCATATTTCAGAGATCACTATCCTTCTACTCGTATTATGATAGCATCGAAATTACTGCGTATCATAAACTACATACACGAGAGATAACAGATTTTAGCACTTACACCCTACACGCTGTCTTCCACAATAAATTTGGCCATTTTTTTCACGTCTAGAAAATGTTAATCATCTCCAGAATCTCTAAAAACCATTTTAAGGATAAATTCATAATGATTGAAAATTTCCATACGTCCGTCTGAACTAGATTACCTTTTCTACTTATGTCTGACTCTGAATACCCTTTTCTACTGGAATTCCAAGTTTCCTTGCTGCCCACATTGCACAGTTTTCTCTAACATTCTCTCAGTTCGCACACAAAAATGAGGTTTTTGTGAAAGTGAATTTTTATTGTGTTTCAATTTTAATTTTTAAATTCTCTTTTGATGAAGCTTTTTATTTCCTTATTATTAGCGGTCCATTTAGAATGAATTATTTGAATTTGCTGTTTTGAAACCGGGATACTTCCACTGATTTGTGATTTATGCTGTTTGATTATAAAATTATTGTAACAAAAAAGACTCACGTTACGGAAAATTTAGTAATACTAGCCGCAGAGCTATACTTGAACGGTTATTTTTACGGAAAAATCCGTAATAATAGTCAGTGGCATTTTTTGAAAGATTGAAGAATGTAATTTATTTGAAGAAAGTTTCATAAGAACATTACTGAATTATTGAATCTTGAAAAAAAATCATTTACGTTCTTTTGGTGAAACTATTATATAGATGATCTGGGTTGTTCTAGGTCGTTTTAGAATTTTAAATCTAGAAAATATTTTTTTCACTTTTTGGTTTTTATAACGTGCAAACCTAAAGCAAAAGGATTATTTCCATGTTTGAAATTACTTCGATTTTATAAAAGAAGAATCCCCAAATTTTAGAAAAGAAATTAATTTTTTTAAGGGACGTTACTCGCGTTCGAGCATAAGAATTTGTCATTTCATTAATTAATGCCTTGAAACGACCTTAACAAGTATGTTTGCAGAATATTATAAATTTGGTACGTGAAAAACCGCGTGAATGCTAATTTTTTAAAATTTATTCCTGTTTATTTCTTCTCATTACTGTTCGTTAATGACCGCCATTTTTATTTCTTTTCTTCAAAATTTCGTTTGTCACCGATGATTGTTAGGCTTTCCTTGAAAAATGGAGAAATTTATCTTTTTTTTTTTAATTTGAATTGCCGCCATGTTATATTTTATCGACATGTCATCTTTAATTGAAAACTGAATAGCTTATTGGATCTAAACGTGTAAGGAATGTTGAACTAACGTATTGAGTAGTATTAATAAAAATGT
This sequence comes from Andricus curvator, assembly GCA_932195095.1. Lineage (NCBI taxonomy): Eukaryota > Metazoa > Arthropoda > Insecta > Hymenoptera > Cynipidae > Andricus > Andricus curvator. The sequence goes on from CAKNYM010051071.1 coordinate 103,483, forward strand.
TATTCAGATGAAGAAATTAAATTTATTGAAAGGTATATTGAAAAGGATAACAATCTAAAAAGACGAGAGAACTTTGAACCTTTGAACTTTAAACGTTAGTTGATATTTATTTTTTATTTCATAATTTTTAAAAATATTGAACATTTCAAACTCAAATTAAAAAAAAATTGTAATCATAATTATATAGAAATATTGTTCTGCATTATTTCTTTTAATTTTTAATTTTCAAGGCAATAACTTGAAATTGTCTGATTTTTAGTTGAAGATTTAAAAAAATTAACCTTTTAAATTTACAATTTTAGAGTTATGAATTTTCGTGTTGAACGCTGAATCTTCAATTTCTTTCTTTGATATGCTTTCATTTTGTAATTAAACCCCACCAAATTTCCTACCCATTTTTAAATTTGTATATTTTTAATGTTAGGAAATGAAAATCTAGAAACGTGAACGCGTGCTGAAAGCGCGTGCTTTTGCTACTAGTAATGAATAATAAATTAAAGAGAAAAATCCTTTATCTTTTGCAGATACGATGCGAACTATTGTTCTGGGGACTGTCCCATGGCGTTTTTACCTGCATATCCAAACACGCACATAGTGAGCTTAGCTGAGCCTCCAAACAACACGGGTCCATGTTGTGCGCCAAGGAAGCTCTCAGAAATCACAATGCTCTACTTCGACAACGAGTATCAAATCGTTTTTTCACGGTTACCAGGAATGGTAGTCGAGCGTTGTGGCTGCTCATAGTCTTTCGATCACTTTTTTCGACGACAGCGACGACGACAATCTTGTATCACTCATTTACAAAACAATCATTCATTTCTTATTCGTAAATCATTGAATTTGTGCACGGAATTGACAAATTACCAAAATTACCACATATATCGAAATTCTTATGTCAAAATCATCATCAAATGAAGTATCGACTCAAAGATCGTTGCATGATCAGAGATTATGACTTAATGTTCTTCAAATTTTCAAGACAATTTTGTCAACCTTGAAGGAATGATAAGGAGACCGAACTGCCATGGGAAACTTCTCCGGATCTGGCAGGAGCCACGGCGCGACGTGTCATCTTCCCTTCTTCCTTTTTCTTTTCCAAATTTGGCCACACTTTTACAAATACTAAAAATATTGTTAATGTGTTTATTTTGGATCATTCTTGTGATGATAAAAAAATCAGCTCAACCTCTCTAAGATACTTTATTTTCAAAAGCTGTCTTTTTCAGGCCCAGAAGCCTGGCACTTACGGTGACGTTTCTCCTGCCAGATTCATAAAAGTTCTCCATGGCAGTTCGATCTCATTATTCCTTCGAGTTATCTATAGTTATACAGTTATACCTCGTTGTCTAATTCATCTAACAGTATGAGCACATACCTTCTTCAAAATTTTAAGACAATGTTGTTTACCATGAAGGAATAAGTAGCAGACCGAAATACCATGGGAAACTTTTCCGAATCAAGCAGGAGCAACGGCACAGTAAGTTCCAGGCCTGTAAATAGTAATCATTCTCTACTCAGGGTGAAAGCGCAATAGGTCCCCCTCTTTCTTTTCCAAATTTTGTCAAACCTCTTTTACAAATACTGAAAATATTGGTAATGTATTTACTTTATATTGTTCTTATGCAGATCAACAAACCAGATTAACCTTTCTACTTAGAGGCCTGGCACTTACCGTTTCTCCTGCCAGATTCGGGAAAGTTTCTTATGGCAGTTCGGTCTCCTTAATATTCCTTCGAGTTGTTAACCTCGTCTAATTCATTCAACAGTATGAGCATACACCTTTTTCAAATTTTTAAGACAATGTTGTTTACCATGAAGCAATAATTAGGAGACCGAACTGCCATGGGAAACTTTTTCCAACCTGGCAGGAGCAACGGCACCGTAAGTGCCAGGTCTGTAAGTAATGATTCAAAATCTCCGTTCATAGAACATTGTTTGAGCCGATGCTTCAACTTTTCATATAAATATTATCGTATCGAATATATCATCTCGAAATTATCATATCGAAATTATCATATCGAAAGTATCATATCGAAAATATCATATCGAAATTATCATATACTGAAATGATCATATTATCGAAATTCGCATTCTTCACTGCACGATTTCTTTCAGTAGCGAATTACTGGAAGTGACTTGTCTGTAAGTACCTCAAGCATAAGCGCAGCTGTGAATCAAGAAGCACATCGACGGGGTGGATCGCGTCGTCGCTTTTTGTCGCATCGACCTTTCTTTTCATCGATAGACTGAAGTGCCTTGTGGGTATGGGTGCCGCGATAAATCGAATCGACTCGAAGTTACGATCTGTACACGTGCAAGTAAACGATGGGAAACCGGTACGTACTGGGACAAAAGTTTTCTTTGTTTATCCTCAAAAGTTGGTCTTTTCTTGTCCACAAAAGTTGCTCCTTTCTTTATCCTCAAATATGAAGAAAGAAATTAAGGATACAAAAATGAAGAGGTACATTAGGATTCGTCCATAAACTACGTTACAAATTTGAGGGAAGAAATCACTTTAATATTATCGACTTTACACTCTTTCTCCTATTTCCTTCAAAATTAAAAATTAAAAATTAAAAAAAATTAATTTCTTAAGGTAGTTGTCATGCCGAAAATCAGGTCCCTGAGAAAATAATTTTTTCATTTTAAGATTCAAAATAAGATTACTGATGATGCTTTTAATAATATTTTTTGCAATTGTATTTTTTCTGACTACTGCTTCTTACCAATTTTTGAAAAATGGTTGAATTTTAATAAATGAAGACTTATTTTTTCAGGGAAATCATTTTCTACAATTCTACTGTTTCAATTTTGAAAGCAATTTTGTCTAATACTAAAATCGTTAAAACAATTTTTTAAGCAAATAGCTATATTTTAACAATGGAAACAGTAGAGTTAAATTTTTTGGTGAAAAATCATGTTTTCTGGTTGAAAATTCAACTGTAGATAATCCATCTTTTTGTCTTGAATATTCAATAAGCTGGTAAAAAAATAAACTGTTTGGTTGAAAATTAACCTTTTTTGTTAAAAATTAAACTATTTTGATCAAAAATTCAACTATTTGGATAAAAATTAAAGTATTTATTCGAAAATTTAATTATTTGATATAAAATTAACTTTTTGTTGTAAAATTATATTTTTGGTATGCAAATTCACCTGTATGGTAGATAATTCGTCTTATTGTGAAGACAATTCAAGATTTTAGTAGAAAAATGAACTGATTGAAAATTACCTTTTTTGTTGAAAATTCATCCTTTTGGATGAAAATTTATCTTCGTTAGGTGAAAGTTTAACTGTTTCATAGAAAATTCATGTGTTTTGTCTTTTGGGGTAGAAAATTAATCTTTTTTGTTGAAAACTCATCTTTTTCGTTGAGGATTGAATTATTTTATCAGAAATTGTTCTTTTTGGTTGATTTTAACTAATGAAAATTAATTTCTAACCTTAGAATTTAGGATTTCATTTTTGGTAAAAAACTTATCTTCTTTAGTTGTACATTCAACTGCCTTCTGAAAAATTCGCTTTTTTTGGCTTGAAAATTGCAATATTTTGTTCAAAATTTCACTTTCTTGTTCAAAAGTTAAACTATCTGGTTGTTAATGCAACTATTCGGTTAATTTTTTGTTTGCTATAAATTTCTCTTTTTGGATTGGAAATGTATGTCTTTTGCTAGAAAACGTTTGTTGATTGAAAATTCAACTCTTTTTGGAAAATGCAATATATTTCGATTTGAAACCTTAAGCGTTTCATATTTAATTTTATATATTATCTACAAATATTTTCATTGAAAATAATTCATTCTACTTTTTTCGTGAAAAATCAGCCCATTTCCTCTATTTTAAGAGCATTTTGGACTTCCAGGTCTGATTTTTTAAATTATTCTGGATTCATTACCGGGTGAGAAAAAACTGACGGTTGTCAAAGAGTGGGGGGGGGGGGGTAAAAATTGGTAACGTGGTTTCTGGACGGTCCCTTATAAACCTTTGAAAACTCGTTGTCCCACTATGTACCGTTGTCCCAATATATACCATCCTGGTGTACATAGTGGGATATCTTGACGAAAGTTCTGAGCATTTTCTACTGTATTCCGTGAATGTGTATTATTGTACGTTTATTTATGTATTTACTATTTACCCCGGTCTGTTACTTATCGCGTCATTTTTTTGAGTATACTGTTTACACGTTTTTCGCGTTTTAGCCCACTTGTGTATCAGGGTGTGTACAAAAAAAAACCTTTAGCGTGTACGTCATTTATCTTTGACGAGTAATTCACTGAATGTCGTGACAAATAACAAGTTAAAAGCACTGTTTTACTGCAGTATTCAAGGTTAGATTTTTTTCTCGAAAGTGTTAGTTTTGTTCCGAAACTGTGATAGTAATTTATGTAATTGAAACATGCGTGTTTTGACAACAATTAGGGTGAACACAATGAAATGAGAAACAAATAAAAAAAGTACATACAGGAAAAAAAAGAAAAATAAGAAATTAAATTAATAACAGAAATAGAGCAGATAAATAGAAAAAAAGAAACACGTGAATACAACAATTAGAAAGAAATAAGTAAATAATACAAAAATACTAGCAAAACGTATGGGACCACAATTTTTGATGAACTTCTCTATTTTCATAATTACAGATTACTGATCAATTGAAACTGATTACAATATATATTTTATATCAATGATCACATAAATCATTGTAATTAAACATGAAGTTAAGAATTTTGCAAATCATTTCGTCATTATTAATTTTTTTATTACTTTTATTTTTTCTAATAGTACTTTATTCAATACAAACTGAACCTTCTGGCAAATTGAAATGTTTATAGTTTTGTGTATGTAATCTGTAAAAAGTATTTTCATTTTCACGTTGAATTATGTTTCTCATTTTTTGCATTAATTGATATTGCAGCTTTAATAAAAGTATTTCTGCAGTGAGATTATTATTCTTTGATTTGAAAATTGAGAGAAAATTATTCTTAAAAGTATTATAAAACGGAACAGGTACTGATTAAAATTATTTTTTAGTTTTAAAATTTAATATAACTTTACATGCATTTGTAGAAAGTATCAATGGTTAAAATATAATAATTTAAAAATTAAAATACATCACAATATCCTTGAGAATCAGTTAGAATTCTGATTAATGTATAATGAAACAGATAATATATTTTAGTACTTAAAACCAGATTGGAGCATAATGTTTGACATTTTTGTTTATTTACAACTATGAAGTATAGGCCATTTTGCTGTATTATTTTCAAAGAAATTGCCAATATATTTTTGCGACTATTTTTTAAAATTTCCACAAAAATGTGAAATTCCAAGAAATTTTTGTGCATACTTTAAAAATGGATTAAAACTAAATTTACCTATTCCTTTGAAATTTTTTGGAATACACGTCCAAATTTAATTCCACTTCAGAATTTCTCTGAACAATGTCAGTGAAAAAATGTTTAACTCTATTGAAATTTCACAAATACTTTTCAGGTTTTGTTCGATATTTTTGTATTAATATTGAAATATTTAAAGTATTTAAAAAATATTTTTATTTAAAATTCAAGTGAAAAATATAAGTATACTTGAACAGAATGCAATAATCACAATATAATTTTTACAACAAACAATGAGATATAAAAAATAAATTTTCATTACTCTGTGTTCACCCTTTTAAACGCATGTTAGCTTTAGCAATCGTGAGCTCTGCTAAGTGGCTCAAGAATCGCCGCTATGTGGCGCGACGAACTATTTTCAATAAAAGGTCTCACAAAACTTACCAATTTCCCTTAAAAATCAATCTTAGTAAGAAAAAAAATCAGATTCTTAATTTAGGGAAAACTGGGGAAAAAATATCTAATGTGATCCTTAAAAATGATAGTTCCTAGCGCTACGGTATTATTTTTAAGGTGCCGTCGCGTTTACCGCCTCACCGGCTCGATTTTCACATAGCATATCTCAGGGATCAAAATCCCTCCAGAAAATATTCTCTTTATAAATAAAAACACAAAAATTCATATAAAAAAAATTTTTATAAAATTTTATACTACTGACTACCAAACTGTCTATAAATAAGTTTTCCGGCCGGTGGGCGAGAACGCGAAGGCCGACAGATCTCGGTGTACAGTAAATTCGTTGTTTTTCTTCTTTTTTAATCGAGAGTATGTGTGAATGTGCGTGTGACAAGTATGAGAGTTGTGTAAATAATAAAAACCGTAAACTTAATTAAATGGCCGAATCTCGAAATCCAAGAGGATCTCGAATTTGAATTTGCTTCTGAAAAAAAAAATCGACAAATGGACCGGCGGATCTAAAGCGAGATTTCAACGGAAACCGATACTTAGGCGTGCGAAAGCGCAAATTTTTCTATTCGATTAATTTAGGAACATTGTATAAGATGTAGATATGAAATTAATGGCCAATAGTAGATATTTATAGATCCTCCCTCCTCAATTTCTCTCTTTCTCTCTTGCCTCTCCTTTTTCAATTTTTATTTCACTTTTCCTCTCTCCTTTTTGAACATGGAGCAAGTAAGTAGACAATTGTGTTGCAAAAAAGAAAAAAAAATCATAACAAATAAAATCGATTATTGATTTATGTTTTGCGTCTCCTGTACCGCGCTGACCAATTGAGGCTGGATAAGGTGGAAATTTCGAGATGTCTTATCTAACGGCCTTAACTGCCGTACCTAACAAACTACCCATGAACTACTATCGTTAAGCCATCGTTAGACGTAGATATGATGAAAGAAACTTGAAATCTTGGTTTTTCGTTTTGTCAGCGTATAAATAAGAGTAATCGAATTATGTACTCAGTATCTGAATGAAACAAAAATAATAAAAAAACAATACTTATATGTATAATGTGTACTTCCTAGATAGATGCAATAGATAGAAGAATATTTATTCGATGAAATAAATGGTTTTTCGAGAAAACTACTCAAGTCTTTGCTTTTCAATCCTGATTTTTTTTCCATTCCCTTATTTTTAAATTGTAATATTTTAATCTTCTACTATCCACATTTTAAGAATCCATAGGAAAGTTAGGAATTTCTTTATTCAAAAATTTATTATTTCAAGTCAGGTAGAGTAGTGTCAGAATTAGTATTTGGAGTATGATCAAATTTTTGTTTTGACTTGTTACAATCATTAAAAAATTACCTGGAAATTCTTCAAAAGTAACAGAAGTTTCTTTTAAACGTAATATTTTCGAACGAGCATAGATATTCGGGATTTTCATACACTTATCTCTTGAGAATCGTTCTTGGTAAGCTTGAGACGAAAGTTTACACATCTAGAAAATTTATTCAAAATATACATCTTGTTTTTTGTGATATCTTGTCTCGTTAACAAGAAAAAAAATATATTTGGAAAAAATTTTCAGCCCCAAAAATATTAGCACATTTCAAAAATATTAGGAAAAATGAAAAGGTGGGGTTTTCCTAAAAATCTTCTTTTCGTTTTTTCGCAATTGAATGAAGAAAATGTTTTTGCTTATCTGAGAAAAGTATCCTGTCAGTTTTTGATTGACTTAACCGTTTTTAAAGCCGTAAATTGAAAAAAAAATTCTCGTAGACGGTATAAGATATCACAAAATAGTAAGAGTTATTTTTTGCAGAATTTTCCTAGATGTGTAAACTTTTATTTGAACATTTTTTGCACCTTCCGTTGTTTCTGAGAAAAATGCGAAAATTTGATGTTTCTACAAAAAAACTTCATTTTATAATTATAGTATTATTTGAAAACTCTGCCCGCTGCATAAACACATTGTTATTTTTTATTTTGAATGTTATTTTTTACGCGTAAAACAAAAACTATGCGTCTTATTAAAAAATGGCCTAAAGAAAATGCATAGATTTTTACAAAAACAATGATGTATATTAATATTTTTTCTTATGTTGCATAGTTTGACCGGAAAACGGAATTTTTTATTTTTGATAATATGCGGATTTCTCTCATCTTCAAAACGTTTTTTGAGGGTTTGTCCACCTAAAAAAAAAAACTTGCTTGTGAAACTACTATCCGCCGGACAAAGTGCTCTACCAAGAACAAATCCCAGGATATATGTAGTAAATATTACCATCTATTCCGGACAAAATAATGTTTAAAGTGAGGTTTTTAAAATAATCTACTTTCTAGAATTTTAGAAAGGTCGAATAAAAGAAATAAAATCCTGAATATCTTGCTTGCTCGGAAAATAGTTCAGTTTTCGTGAATTCTTTGTACGATGAAATACGTGTCCGTTTATTTTCACTCTAGAATGACATCTCAATAAAAAATTATTCCAACGCCATGACCTAGATTTTTTTTTTTTTTTTGAAATGTTGCCTCATTTGAAATGGAACTGTTCCATAGTATTAAGTAGTATTTTCAATGAAATTACTAATTGAAGGGCTTAAAATCAAACAACTATTTGAGGTGTGAAGAATTATAACCCGAATCTAAATCTTAAAAATACGATATGTGGTGTTTAATAATAATAAAAAAAGCAAATCAATTTTATATACCCTATTTGAATTTTAGGGACCATAGTCACGGACTTTTTATTTTGAAAAGGTTTGAAATTGAGTCATCCAACTTGTAAGTATTGCAATTTCAAGTTTTCTCAATGATTTCTGAATCAAATGTGTTTTCGCGAAAATGAAGCTAATTGGAATGAAAATTCAAATGGAAATAATACTTTAATTTGAAAAATTTTACAAAAAATGTTCTGATGTACTGATTCGAGATCCTAAACAGTTTTTTTATGCCTCAGGTATAGGTGTGCAAAATTTTATTTCCTCCTCATTTCGCCTAACATATATTTTTTTAAATGAAAATTTTATTCTGAGACTTAGCAAACTATTAAAATTAGAATAAAAGGTAAAATTGAGGTTGGGTCTTTCAGAAATAATATGTTAAAAATTGTTCTAAAAACAGATGCCATTTTGGTTCTTTTGAAAAATTACGAAGCTATTGAACGTATGATTCAGTTTACTTTGAACTTTATGAGCATTAAATTTCTTTTAAAGACAGTTTTTAAGTCTAACAGTAAAATCGGAAATATATAAATAATCCATATTTGTCATTCATTTTGTATTAAAATCTCTGCAAGCATTTATATAGCGCCAAGAAGAATCAGAAGCCGAGCTTTTATGTTATCATTTTTAATTTTTCACTTAAATGTATAATTTTTTCATGAATTAACACTGTTTCAATTTTTATTTATTTTATTTATTATTGATTACTTTCATTTGAAAACACTGTTTCATAGTTACAGAATCACATTTTTCTATCTATGTTGTGAATAATAATAAAATAAATAAAATAATATAATATTTATAATAATTTATCTATGTAAAATCAAGGATTCTGTATCTTCGGATATTTTAGCAGAGATCAATAGCAATATTTATTATAATCGTACATATTTTGTAGAATATACATTTTTTTTTAATATAGGTTATGAATGTCCTCCTACAACTTTCGATTCGTAGATATGATTGTCAGAGAGGTAAAAATGTCGAATACGCTGATTGGTTTTATTAAATTCTTATTAAATATTTTCAATTGAAAAATTGCATTCTGAATTCAAAGAATCATCAATTCTTTTATTCAATTTCACTACTATACTAACAATGTAAAAATTCCTTGTTTTATACATAAGAGTGACTTTTTTATGCCTAGCGTATTCGACCTTTCTTTGAATAATTTATTTTATTTTATACCTTTTAGTGTATAATATACATGAGTGCAGAATAAATATTAGTCTTTTAATTTTATATTTATTTGTATATATTTCGCTATTATAATTATCATTCATTATTATGTATACGTATTTGAAAATTCCATAATCAATTTTAAGATTTCACACATTTTCTTGTATTCCTTCTGAAATTTGTTCAAATTCTTTTTTTCACTGTCTGCATCATTTACGAGGCTCTCTTGTACTTTAAATTTGTTATTGTTTTTATCTTTATCTTGTTGCTCTGCCTCTACCTTAATTTCGACTAATCATTCTACCAAACTTCCGTCATCCCAAAATGCAGCTATAAAATTCATGTTATTATATTCAGTTTATTCTTTTTATCATTTTAAATACTGTTTTAATTATGCTAGACCTTTTTTTTTATTCTTCATATTTTCTCTTCATTTCAATTGGCGTGAAATTAAAATCTTTGATTATTTCCTCTTTATTTGTCCAATTAAACCAATTACGCCCAAAAGAGATAAGGGTTTGTTCCTACTTAGCCCTATCTTTATTCAGATGTACAGGGTTAGAAATTTCTGTAGAAATTGCCAGAGACGCGTCACTGAAGCTTTATGTAGAAACCGTTTCTAAATTTTCCTAAACAGGAAAAGAAATTTTAGAAAGAGTAACTGCATAAAGCTTTAGTCACATTTCTCAGAAAATTCTGTTACAATTTAGTAATTTTCAGTTACTGTAACTAAAAATTTCAAGGGATTAACAAATTTTTTTTGGTTAATTAATTTTGATGTTTCAATTTTTTTGAAATATGTAGTCTATATTTGTGCTGACAATATAAATCGTAAGAAAATATGAGTAAAGTTAATATAAACACATTTGATTCTCTGAGTATATTATGTAACCTAAATATATACGTAGTCATTTACATATAAACTTCGCTCACATATCGACGCCTCCATTCAATATGAGTCTATGTGCTGACAGCGCCCTGTATGAGACTATTCCCTATGCTTATACACAGCGCATAGTCTCATACACGGCGCTGCCAGCACATAGACTCATATTGAATGGAGGCGTCGATATAGTCTCACTTTAATTTATATAGTTGAGAGAAATATATACTGCAAATCTATATTAAAATTAATGAACCGACGGAACGACTCAAAATTACAGATATAACCTATCTAGCCAAGAGGGCGTCATTTGACGTAAACAGAGGACTCACCATTCAATTGAAACCTGGATTAATGATTAATTTACGCAGCTGCTGCTAGTCCCTTGCGGTCCTGATGTAACTTTTTACAAGTTAATTTACGAGGAAGATGATCGCAATATCTTGTAACAATTTTATTGCAAAGATAATTCGCTCATCGACCGAGCGTCTAGTTCGCTGTCTTTACTTGCGATTTAAACACTTTATTCAGTTTCTTCTTCTCGTGCAAATTTCGAATCCTTTTCACGCTCGAGATCATTCAATATCCAACAAATATGTTTACTACATCGTCATAATTCAAAACAACCTTCTGTAGTGCATTGCCGCCCATGACCACAACCACCACGTTTGGTCGCTTCGAACACGATCGAGAAGCGAGGAGTGCGCAATTGCTAACTGCGCATTTCTTTTGGTCACGATAACTTATATTTCTGTTAACATTTAGGAATTCTAGGAAACTATTTATAATTTTCAGATACCGTTTCTGAATGTTGATACTTTGGTAAAACTATGAAAATTACTGAGTTACGTGTTTTCAGCAATCTAATTTCGTAAATTTCAGTTACTTAAGTTACAAGGATGCGTTATGTTACCATGGATATTTATTATATTCATGGGCAAGTGTCTAAGAATGGCCTTCTTCGACGAAGAAGGTGTGGATCTCGGGACAGTAAGGGTACGTGGGTTAGCGTTCGCAGATGATAAGGTTGTTACGGCAGAGACAATCGAAGACTTGCAAAGAATTTCGAGCAAACTAAATACAAGCATGAAGAACATGGGCCTCAAAATCAACGTAAATGAAACAAAATTTATGGCATTGGAAGGAAAGGGTGAGAAAACAATATGCAAGTTGATAAGTACGTATATCTTGGTAGCCTACTAACTAATGACGGAAAGGTGGATCGAGAGTTTGACAGGCATATAAACGAGGGTAAGAAGGTTATGGTTAGAGCAGGGCGCATTATCAGAAATGAAAATATACCAAACAAACTTTTATTTATATAAACTATATTGTACGGTAGCGAGATCTGGATCTACCAAGAAAAGGATAAGAGTAAAATTAACGCGATTAACATGAAACTCCTGCACATGATGTGCGGCAAAACACTGGTGGACAACGTGAGTAATGAGATGATCCTCAAAGAATGTGGTGTAGAGGAGACACTAGTTGGCATATGTGGAAGAAATTGGTTAAGCTGGTTTGGGCATGTTGAGAGAATGAAAAATGAACGACTGACGAAACTGACGACCAATAGTTTATAAGGAATGCACTAATGGGCCAGACTGGGGAGCTTGACATGATGACATTGTGAGGCTCTTCACTTGAGGTGATCACTAGAGATATTGATCAGCAGCCTGGGTCGGAGCAGTGTTGTGGAACGAACGTATAATTCAAATAAATAACACGGGAATTATAGATCAATCTAAAAATCTATGCCCCCTCCCACCACATTACATTCTTCCTCACCGAGGGAGACAGGCTTACCCCGAAAGGGAAATTATTATTATACCATTAAGCCATTTTCCTTTCGGGGTAGGCGTGACTTGCTCGGTTGGAAAATAGTATTGGGTATATGGGTGTATTGGTATAGAGTATATAGGTACAAGTTAGATAGGTATATAGGTATATAGGTGTAAAGTAGATAGGTATATAGGTGTTAGGTATATATGTTTTAGATTGATCTGGAATTCTCGTCTCATTTATTCAAATGACACGTTTATTCCGCAACACTGCTCCGACCCAGGTTGCTGATCAATCTCTCTAGCGATCACCCCAAGTGAAGAGCCTCACAAAAATGTTATGTATGGTTCCCCACTTGGGCCCATTAGAATCCAAGGTCTTTGTTTCAGGCTTCATTCATTCTATTGTCACTCTGTTTACAAACTATTTGTCGCCACACTTTTCTGTCCTGGCATACTACTCTAGCTTCCTTCACGTTCATGCATTTTTTCATGCAAGCTCTTGTGTTTCTATGGCTTCTTACGTCTCTTCGGATTAATGTCTCATTTACCGATTCTAACCATTCTTTCGGCGGTCTACCTCTAGGCATTCTGCCATTTACTTTACCTTTGTACACTTGTTTGGTCAGTCGCTCATCTTTCATTCTTTCAAGATGACCGAACCATCTTAACTGATTTATTTCCCATGTATCAACTATTGTCTCTTTAGCACCACATTCTTTGAGGATTGTCTCGTTTCGGACTTTATCCATCAGTGTTTTCCCGCATATTATGCGCAGAGGTCTCATGCCGATCGCGTTAATTTTACTTCTGTCCTTTTCTTGACATGTCCATGTTTCGCTACCGTATAGTACAGTCGGTACGAATATAGAATTATGTATGGCCATTTTAGCTTTTTTTGATATGTTTTTATTTGTTAGGATGGACCCTGCTCTACCGATAACCTGCTTACCCTTATTTATGCGCCTATCTAACTCCCCATCTATTTTTCCGTCGCTAGTGAATAGACTACCTAGGTATACGTACTTGTCAACTTGTTCTAATCTCTCATCATTTAGGACAATGTTGCACATTGTTTTCTCACTCTTTCCCTCAAACACCATGATTTTTGTTTTATTTACGTTAATTTTGAGTCCCATGTCCTTCATGCTTGTATGAAGTTTATTCAACATTCTTTCCAAGTCCTCGACTGATTCTGCCATGACAATCTTGTCATCTGCGAAAGCTAACCCACGTACCTTAACTGTTTGGAGATCTACACCTTCTTCGTCGAAGAGTGCAGTTCTTAGACACTTATCCATGAATATGATAAATAGCCACGAGGACATAACGCATCCTTGTTTCACGCCTCGCGTAATATCGAACCAGTCACTCAGTTTCCCGTTTACCCTTACGCTCGCTTTACTACCTGCATATATTGTTTTTATTGCTTGCAGGAGCCCTCCATTTACTCCGTACTCTTTAAGAACTTCCCAAAGTTTACTTCTATTTACCGTGTCAAATGCTTTTTCTAGGTCAATAAATGCACAGAAAACTTTCTTTCCTACTCTCAAGCTTTTTTCTGTGATCTGCCTTAGGCTAAATATCTGATCTGTACATGATCTTCCTGGCATAAATCCACTTTGGACTTCCCATATTTTTTCTTCTGTGATTTCCATTACCCTACGAATAAGTATTTTTGAGTATATTTTACTTACGGTACTTAGTAGGCTGATACCTCTGTAATTGCTGCAGTTGCTTTTGTCTCCCTTTCTTTTGTATATTGGTACGATAATCGCTTTTCTCCAATCGTCTGGGACTTTTCCTGTCTCGATACACAAATTTATCCATTCGCACAACCTGTGAGGCATGTACTCGCCACCGTATTTAAGCATTTCAGCGCTAATAATGTCTGCACCAGCAGCCTTACCGTTTTTCAAGTTCTTTATTATGTCTCTGACCTCAGTGACACACACTTTTTCAATTGGGGTTTCTAATGCATTATGTTCTATGTCGCAGTTTTGTTGTCCTATATCTTCACCTTCTAATAGTTCTTTAAAAGAGTCTTTTAAAGCGTGTACTATCCCGCCTATATCATATAGCATTTCACCTTTGCTGTTTCTCATGCTGGCAAACTCTGTACTTTTACTTTCCTTCAACTGTTTATATAGTAGTTTCATTATTCCTCCAAAGCAGTTTTGTATTTTGTTCTCTTCTTCTGTTCTGATTTTCTCTTTACTCTCTTTGACTAGTCGTTTAACTTTCCTTTTTTGGTGTCTGTAATCATTCTTGAGCCTATTTCTCTCATCATCGCTAAGACCTGTCATGTTCAGCGTTTTTTTGTGCGATTTTTCTTTTTCTTTTCGGGCTGCCGCAATTTCATCATTCCACCACACATCGCCAGACTTTATCCCTACCACTGCCGTACCACACACTTCAATCGCACTTTTAACAATGGTATCCCGTAATAAAGTCCACGCGCCCTCTATATCTTTATTCCTTTCAAGCGGCTCCCAAATTGCCTTATCTATGCGTTCGTTTATCTTATTCTGAAAATCTATTCGCACTTCCGGTTTCTGTAAATCTTCAACCCTGATTCGCGTTTGTTTCGTTTGTTTGGTTCTCTCTCTTCTCCATCCCCGCCCTAAGTTCATTCTGGAGACTAAAAGGTAATGATCAGTATTGCATTCGGATCCCCTCATGAGTCTTGTATCTATAACTAGTTCTCTTAGTCTTTCATCTGCAATAACGAAGTCAATTATACTGCGGTTATTTCCTTTACACCAGGTGTAAGTGTCGATCATTTTAGGTCGAAACCAAGTATTTGTAACAAATAGGCCCTTTTCTAAGCATAAGCTAACTAACTTTTCCCCGTTATAATTTTTTCTTGGATCCCCAAATTTACCTAGTACCCTTTCTGTATCTGTATCCTGACGTTGAACGCCGACCCATCCGTTCATATCTCCTAGCAGAATTATTCTTTCACCTTGATCGCAAGTACTTATTGTGTCATTTAAAGTGTCCCAGAAAGCGTCTTTGACTTCTCGCGGCTCACTGTCTACTGGGGCGTAGCACGCTATGATAAATAACCTTCTGATTCCTACCTTCATTCTAGCCCACAACAATCTGGGAGATACAAAATCATGATCTTTGAGATGCTGTCTTGCTTTTTCATTCATAATTAAACCGACCCCTTGACTACGATTTGATTCACTACCTACTCCTGACCATATTTCAAAACCGCCTTTCAACACCCCATTTTCTATATTTCTACTTTCGCAACCCTTTTTCTTCGTCTCAGGTACATATAAAATATCTAGTTTCCTTGCATGCATAGTTTCTCGTAGTTCTCTTACTTTAAGGTCATTCACTCCTCTAGCATTCCAGACACCCAGTCTCCATTCATCGCCTGAAACTCGACCTTTACGTTTACCGTGTGTATGCATTTCGTCAATCCAAGTTTCAGTCCATTCCGAGGCTACTTTATTGTTTGTATTATTCATGTTTAGATTGTACACCCAACTATCACCTTTATGCGCGAAATTAGTTTTGCGAGCCGAAATCATGTCCAAGTTAAGTGATTATTCGTCGTACGGTGGATAGTCTATCTGTAACGTCAGTCCCACCAATACTTCTGTTACTGTGTGTGTGGGGGGGGGGGGGGGAGGTGAGGACAGAGGAAGGAAACCGAGAGTCTCAATTGGTTGGTGATTTATGCTGAGAAGGTTACCAGCCTTCAGCAGCGTTGTATTTGATAGGAGCTTAATGATATATCATAGTATCCTAAATGTGTCGGAATTTTCTGAACATTTCTAACAGTATGTAGCCTCTTTAACAAAACACGACGCACCCTAAAATGGTTAGGGGTTTTTTTCACTTTTGATAACACTTTTTCTAATATGGCTATTTTGAAAATGTTGCCCCCTTTTTACCTCACGGGTTGGATAAAACAGACATAATGAAGTGCAGGGCTACTGGAAAAGGGGTAAGGTTGTGATCCTACTTTGCCCTGTCTTTTCAGATATAGCCTCTTTAACAAAACATGCTACCGCCTAGTCCCAGGAATGTCTCTTTCTTTTTTTCTATTTTTAAATAGTATTTTTTTCAGTTTTGACCTTGAAAATAAATCGATTTACGAGGTTTCAAAAATATCGGAAGTATTCGCTTTTTGTAACCTCACTACGGCCCTT
Organism: Andricus curvator; assembly: GCA_932195095.1. Taxonomy (NCBI): domain Eukaryota; kingdom Metazoa; phylum Arthropoda; class Insecta; order Hymenoptera; family Cynipidae; genus Andricus; species Andricus curvator. Next base: position 120,009 of record CAKNYM010051071.1, read on the forward strand.
TTCAGAAACAATATACAATTTACGCTAAAATTTACCCTGTAACACATTTTATACTGATTTTTTATTGATTCTAAAATGCTTCGTATCAATTAATCAATAATTGACGGACATATCCAATACAAGTAGAAAAAATTGATTTCAGTATAACATTTTCGTGCTTGTAGGCGGATGTGATTGACAGGTGCAAATCTTAGTAAGTCTATGTAACTCTGGCTATCATTACCTGCATTTCAAACAAAATTCATGCCGATATGTCAATTTTATCAAAAGTTACAGTGAAACATAGAAAAAAAAAGTAAAATCACATGTCTTCTTTTTGCTGCGCATATTCGACTGAAAACAATTTTTGTGTCGTTTTTCTTCTTTATTCATAGATTTAAGTGAGTCCAGATTTCGGAAAAGGTGTGCTCGCATATAGGGGAAACCACCCTACAGTAGATAATGATTTACAGTAGATAATCTTAATTAACTGGAAAACTGACAAAAATTGATCATTACTTTTGTTAGTATAACGTTTCAGCAAGGATACTCTATCTTCTGACAAAGTTTTATTGAAATTTCATAATTAATTAATGAGTGAGAGCAAAAAATTTATTTTTAACATGAAAAAAAAAATTTGACCTCTTCTTTATTCATACTTTTTAACTTAATGAAACATTTTTATGACATGTTTATAGATTAGAATCAAAGCTTGAAGTTTAATGAACAATATTTAATAATACAAAGTGTTCTTTCTTAAATATTTATAAATATTTGAGGACTTTTTATTGGATATCACATTTTTCAACAGTAGATAACCAACAGTAGATAATCGAAAAATTACAAAAAATGTCTCTGTCAAAATTGGCAGCTCTGCGACTGTCTCGCAGTTGTTTTAAGTTAAAGGTTGTGTTTGTTTGTTTATTTTGATTTTTGAAGTTTTTAAATTCAAATTATTGTAAATAATAAACTAAGAAAATAGTGTAAATTATTAGTTATTAAAAAGCCCATAAATTTTAATTGTGTTTTAAGGAGCCTTTCGGAAAAGATATAATTTTTAGGATTAAGGTATGTAAAGAAGCTGAACTTTTCTGTCATCCCAAGTCAGGTTAAATTGTATGAAGATTAAACATCTCGTACCAATTGTACCAATCTTACGAAATATCAGAGATAAAAAAAATGTCAATAATTTCAACTTTTGCGTTTTTTGTGAAATAATCATAGTTTCAACTATTATTTACTCGAAAAATTGATTTTAATTGTAAGTATACTAGTGATAAATTATAATTATCCAGAATTAAGTATTCTGGCTTGCCCAGGAGCAATATCAGAAACGATTATCTATTGATGGACAAAGGTGTCAAAATCGTACCCTTGACCAGGTCTAATAAAAATATTTATTACAGCTAATTAATTAATTTCGTGATATTTTTTTCTATAAGAATACTCAATTGAATATGTAAGCTTTATTTAACAATGATCATCTTTCTTTATTTTTGGAAACTGATGCAGTTAAATACTGTTGAATTTTTTCCTATCTACTGTAGGGTGGTTTCCCCTATTTTATTTATCCCTGTTATTGGAAACGAATTGATATGCTTATTTGCCGAATAATTAAAAATATACACTGTCTGCAACGAATCAGTGATGGCCACTCACCCCTTCGTAATTTTCGTAACTGTTGATGAGTGATTTTAATTCAGTTCTACAGTATGATTTTCTAATTTAGCATCATTCAATGACTCGTAGGTCAAAGGATGCTAACATTTCTAAAAAAAAGGATAATTGATGTATTCTTTGAATGGTTCGGATTGTGAGTGCTTAATAATATGTTTGATTTAGAAAGAATTCAAATATTTTTAAACTGTACGAGACAATCGTTGATAATTTGTTTAAACAATTTTGTTTGCCTAATTGAATTAAATATTAACTTACTCCGACTGAAAAGTGGACAGAAAGTTGAAAATTCCAGAAAAAACGAAATTTATAGACTTATTCAAATGGAATATTATTAAAAATCATAACAAATTATTTAAACAATTATATTTGTTAACAATAATTAACTATTACCTCACTCTTATTGAGAAATGGATGAAAAGTGGAATTTAAAGAAAAACGCGACTTCCTATCTCTATTTTAAGAGAAAATTTCTAAACACAATAATAAATTGTTTCAACAATTCATGTGCACATCTAATTATCAGTATAAACTAGTTTTTCATGTTTAAGAAACAATTTGCAATAAAAAAACTGCAAAAAAATCATAATTATTGCCCAAAACTCGCAAAACCCATTTTTCCACATCTGGGTTTTTTTTGGGACCCTATGAAACAGACTTATGGGGGTGATATTCAGAAAGTAATATTTTATTTGTATTCTATGGCGAACTGTAAAGAGAAATGTTGAGTTTCAACTCGATTAAGATAAGATTGACGATTCTGAATACAAAAACGTCTTGTCTTCTTATGTAAAATACGTGATAAATTTCACGGTACATCTAAATATAATTTTTAAAAAATGCATCTATTTTTGTGTAAATTCCAACAAATTTTCGGTGATATGCATAAAAATTCATAAAAAATATTTTTCAATTTATTTTTGGGCCACTTTATTGTGCATATACATTTAGGTACTTATCAATTGTTCTTTTACATATATCAAAATTCAAATAATTTTGCAAATATACTAATTATATTAAAGCATTTATGGCTACTATGGTGGACCAAAAATGGATAACATTTTTTTTGGCTGGATTTCAACGATCCTCCCGATTTGGTTTCAAATTTGAAAAAAGTAATTGCATATTTTCGTTTTGTCAAAATTTTGATTTTAACAGATGCCTCCGACACTCGAAATTTCCCATGCAATATACATAGCAAAAAATCACTTTTTTGGGGTTTCTGGAATAACTTCTGAAGGTTTGGGAAAATGTATCGGGAAAAATCAATAAATTGTAGAAGATTTTTCAATGAAGAATTAAATGTATCAACTATTTGGGCTCAACACCCCTAACAGACCTCCTAGGTGCCCCGAAAAGTAACCCCAAATCGAGAAGTGTCAATTCTGCCCGAAATCTATACCTGTTAGCACTTTCTTCTCGTCTTTTTTTTTGCAATAATTATCATTGTTTGTCTCGTAGAATATTTATTAATAATAAGCAAAGAAAAAGGGACGCGACATTAGAAAGATAAATAATTGGTTGTTTAAAGGCAGACTTGAATTATGGTCAGGAGTAGATAGAGAATCAGATGGTAGTCAAGGGATCGGTTTGATTATGAATGAATGAGCAGGGCACCATGTCAGGGATCAAGGATTTATATCGCCTGAAATGTTGTTAGTGGAGGCACGTTAGGTATTTATCTTGCATTGGACCGAAAAAGTTCGGATTTGCTTGATTTTTTTTTACATACTAAACATGTAAAATAATGAAACGTTTACATGTTTAAAATTCCCGCAAATTGTTTATTTAAGATATTTTCAGGTTTACGTTAATTAGGAAATTTTCTGTAAAGAAATATCGTTTATGTACGAGATAATGTTCAGAAATGAGTACCGAAATACCTTATATTATAGTATAATGTATAGGACCTTTGTTGGGAAGGAAATTTTATGGAAAAAGTGGCGGAAAAGTGGAAAATGGGCAGGTGTTCCGCGCGCTTAGGTATAGCGCTCTCGCTCAGGTATACAAAAACCACGTTTTCGACCCTGGAATGGATTTACAATACAAGGTAAATATATTGCAATAATAATATACTCCAATGAAAATAATAAAAATAAGTACTCGATTAATTATTTATGAATTATTTCAAAATTTATGGCGGGCGAAATGTCCCAGACACGGTACAAGGGCGTAAGTACAACAAATGATAAGAAAAAAGTATATAAAAAAGCACCCGTTTCAGAGAAAATCGTTGTCAAAGTAGCGACGTTTCCCAAAAAACGCCGCGCTTGACACTGAAAAATCTGCATAACTTTTGCAAATTTGAATTTTTCGTCCAGACTAAAAAATCGTTTCGAGCGATTATTTTCCCCTATTGATTCGTGAAAAGATCGCCTAAAAAAAAGCAACCACCTCGGAGAAAATCCTTTTCAAAGGAACGATGGGTCCCAAAAAATGCCAGAGTGGACATATAAAAAACTGCATAACTTTTTTTTTTTTAATTTCAAAGAAAAATCATAAAATGATCTCGACGTGTTATTTGGTTCTATTGAATCATAAAAAAATTTGTTGAAAAAAAGTAGCCGTTTACGAGAAAATCCTTTTGAAAGGGACTAATTGCTTTCTCTACAATGTGTATACGATATTTTGAGACCTATATAAGTTTTGTGCAGTTTATTAAAAAAGAAAAAGAACAAAGTACTTTTGAGTCCATTCTGAGTTCTGCTATACTATTGAAATAACACTTTAAAAAAATGAACCTCTCATGAAATAACCCTTATGTAATTGCGGCGTGCCCCAAAAAAAAGACGGACCTGTGAGAGAAAATAATGTATAAAATTACCATTTTTTATTTATAAAAAAAAATTCAGATAATTTTTGTCCCCATCAGGCTGTACTGAGTTGTGTGAGCAGCAGGCTAAAGAAAACAATTCACAATTTAAACAATTATAATTTGTTTAAACAGCATTTTTGCTCCCGCAAATCGTGAAACGTTACTCTGTGTCGTCATAAATGATATTATATATCAATATAAAATATAAATGATAATACACATTTGGGAATTATTTAAACAATTTTAATTTTTTCTCGCTAATATTGTAGGAAATAAAACAAAAATTTATGTATACAATTAAAGAATGTTAACAGTGACATACTTTCTTTGAAATTATTCTCAATTATTTAAACAGTTTGTAACCACTCACTTGCGTCATGAAGTATGCCCGACTCTATATTGTATATAATATATATATAGAAAATGGACATGATAAGAAATTTTTCAATTATATTTGGTAATTGTTCAAAGAATTTTTATTTATAAGAAATATGAAACAATTTTTTTTTATATTCCAGACAATAGAACAATTAGGGCAAGATTATTGAAGAAATACGGAGGTAATATAGCAATTTATATCACATTCCTACATTTTTTGCAGAGATTTTCTTCATGTACAATATTTCACTTTGAATTTGTGTGAATTGTTATCAATAAAATCTCAATGGAATATCTTATTATTTATTATTTTTCTTAATTAGTCTTTATTCTTCATTCGTAAGAAAAAAAAAATCATTCAAGTTAAAATAATGTTCTCAAATTTAAGGTAATTTTGGATTTTTTCAATTTGGCAATTGATAAAATCATAATAAAATATCTAATTATTAATTATTTTTATTAATTAATTATTAATTTTTCATTCTTAGACAAAAAGGGAAGCCATTACGTTCAGCTATTTTTTCTTAAATTTCAGGTATTTTTTTTATTATTTTTTTATTTTTCAATTAATACAATCCTAATTAAATATCTAATTATTAATTACTTTTGATAATTAATTATTATTTTTCATTTTTAAGTAAATATAATCAATCAATTACGTTCAACATTTTTTTTCTCAAATTTCAGGTATTTTTTGATTTTTTGCAATTTTGCATTACGAGCGGGAATTTTTAAACTATAAACCTTTTAGTACTTCCAATTTAGAACATTTCAGAAAAAAAATTATTCTAATCCGAGCTTTTTCAGACCAATGTGAGATAACATACTTTTTTGTTCTACGCTGCCTCCACTATGTGGGTTAGAATAAAAGTAGGAATCGGAAGATTATTTATCATAGCATGCTACTCTACAGTTTATGGTGAACCGAGCGAAGTAAAAGACGCCTTCTGGGATGCTTTATATGATACATTAAGTACTTGCGATCATGGTGAAAGAATCATTCTGCTAAGAGATATGAATGGACGGGTTGACGTCCAACGTAAGGGTAAATAAAGGGTGCTAGGTACTCGTAATTTTGGGGATCAAATAATACGCCTAAAGGGTAGCTACGGTGGCGCCAGCGTGGGAGCCTGGCGGCAGTTCCACGTACTACCGGGAAGTGCGCCATGTGCACGACCGTATGTAAACAAGTACGTGCCGGCATTAATTAGTGTGATTAGTGTAATTGTTTTGAAATTAGTTTGATTTAAAGTATGGGTCGAAGGTACTGTTGTGTTGTGGAATGTCCTAACACAGAATGTAAAAATCCGGAGTTACAGTTTTATCGGTTTCCAAGCAGACCTTGGCAAAGAGAAAAAAGGCAAAAATGGATTCAAGCTGTCAAACGATTGTAAGTAAACACTCATATTTATATGTTACAGTAAGTAAAAAATATGTCATTTACCTTATGATTACTACGTATTAAATTAAATTCCTTTTCTCAATATACAAGTCTATCTTATCTGCTTTCGATGAGATAACCTAAAAGCTTGGATTCAATGTTTGACAGGTTTAACAGCGGTTTAACGTTGTTATATCTTTCTTAGCTAAAAATATAACTTATGTTGCACAGTTGTCTTTTCTAGTTGAATTCAACTATTTTTGATTAAAAATTAAAATCTTTTTTTATTAAAAATTGAAATATTTTTTCATTGAAATATCAACTACTACATTTTTCGTTAAAAATCCATCTTTTCTAGAATGAAAATTTATGGTTAAAAGTGAAACTCTTGTTGAAAATTAATTTTTTTGCTTGAAAATTCATCATTATAATTCAAACTTCATCTCTTTGGCAGAAAAATGAGCTATTTTGTTTGAAAATTCGTTTTTTCTTTGTCTAAAAATTAATTTTTTTTACTGAAAACTGAACTATTCCAGTTGAAACTTCGACTTTTTTATTGAAAATTGGTTTATTTTTCATGAAACCTTTAAATTTTGATGTTTACATTTATATATGTTCCGAAATATTCATTTTTTCCGCGATCGCGTTAGCGCTGTTGTGCTGCTTACCTTCTCAGTTGTACCGAGAACGGCCGCTAAGATGGCACTACGATCGCGCGCGCAGAGCTACCCTACAGGCGTATAGAGGGCGGATCGACTATGATCCAGAATTTCATTGTTAGGAGTGCGAATAATGTGTCTGGTACTCCGATTGTTGAAAGAATGTCTGGTGATGCGTGGTGGAATGATGAAATCCAAGCAGCCGCCCAAGAAATGATAAAAGCGTATAACAGAAAATTGAATATCACAGGCCTTAGCGATGAGGAGAGAAAATCATCACAGACACAAAAAGAGGAAAGTAAAACTAATAGTCAAGTAAAGTAAAGATAAAATCAAAACAGAAGAAGAGAATAAAATTTAAAACGATTCTGAAGGAAGCAAGAAATTGTTTTATGAATGAGCGTTGAGCAATATGATGGGAGGTAAAAGTACAGAGTTAGCCAGCATGAGAAATAGCAAGGTTGAAATGCTTTATGATACAGCACAGATACTAGTCGCCTTGAGAGACTCTTTTTTGGAATTATTAGGAGGTAAAACTGTAGGGCACCACAACTGCGATATAGGACACGATACATTACAAAACACAATTGAGAGAGTCTGTGCCTCTGAGGTTAGGGCTATAATTAAGAATTTAAAAAGTGGTAAGGCTGATGGTGTAAACAGTATCAATAACTAAAGAAAGATATGGGAAGCTTAGAGTGGATTTATGCCAGGAGAATCATGTATGGATTAAACATTTAGCTTGAGACAGATCACAGCAAAAGGTTTGAGAGTGAAGAAAAAAGTTTTCGGTGCATTTGATGACCTAGAAAAAGCATTTGACAAGGTGGATAGAAGTGAAGTTTGGGAAGTCCTGAAAGAGTACAGACTCTATTTAGGGCTCCTAGAAGCAATAAAAACAATATATGCTGGTGGCAAAGCGAGTTTGAGGGTAAATTGAAAATTGAGTGACTGGTTCGATATTATGTAAGGTCTTAGGCAAGGATGCGTTATGTCCTCATGGATATTTATTATATTCATGGACAAGTGTCTAAGAATGGCCATCTTCGACCAGGAAGGTGTATATCTTGGGACAGTGAGGGTACGTGGGTTAGCTCTCGCAGATGATAAGGTTGTTATGGCATGAAGAACATCGGTCTCAAAATTAACGTCAATAAAAAAAAATGATGGTGTTCGACGGAAAGGGTGAGAAAACCATATGCAACATTGTCCTAAACGATAAGAGAATAGAACAAGTTGATGAGTACGTATATCTTGGTAGCCTATCCACAAATGACGAAAGGATAGAAGGAGAGTTACATAGATAGGCGTATAAATAAGGGTAACAAGGTTATTGGTAGAGTAGGACCCATTATCAGAAGTGAAAATATATTAAGTGAAGATAAAAGGGCAATACATACTTCTATATTGATATAGATTTTGCTCTACGGTAGCGAGACCTGGCCCTACCAAGAAAAGGATAAGAGTAAAATCAACGCGATTAACATGAAATTCCTGCGAATGTTGTGCGGAAAAACACTGATGAACAAAGTGATTAATGACATAATCCTCAAAGAATGTGGTGTAGAGGATCCACTAGTTGACATATGTGAAAGAAATTCGTTAAGATGGTTGGGGCATGTTGAGAGAATGAAAAATGGACGATTGACAAAACAAGTGTATCAATATGAAGTAAATGGCATTGTCTCCACAGGCGGAACGCAGAACGAATGGCGAGAATGTGTGAATGAGAACCTAATTCGAAGAGATATAAGAAGCCATAGAAACACAAGACCATGCATGACAAAATGCATGGACGTGAAAGAAGCTAGAGAGGTATGCTAAGACAGGAAAGTGTGGCGACAAATAGTTTATAACAAATGTATGAGGATGAGTGTCAGTAGAGTGAATGACGCCTGAAACAAAAGACCTCGGACACTAATGGGCCCAAGTGGGAAGCTTCACATGATGACTTTGTGAGGCTCTTTACTTGGGCTGATCGCTATACAGATTGATCAGCAACCTGGGTCGGAGCAGTATTGCAAAACGAACGTGTTTTTTAAATAAATAACACAGAAATATTAGATCAATCTAAAAATCTCTACCCCCTCACCGTCATTACTCTCTTCCTCACCGAATGAGTCACGCTCACCTCGAAAGGGATATGGTTCAATGGTATAATAATAAAGTAATTTTGAAATATTTAAACCAATTTTGATTCCTTGAATAATGTATTCTCAAATAGTACGCTTTGCTTAACAGAATCATAATCTGGCTTGCCTTTTCATGTAAACAATGGAATTTGTTTATATAATTCAAAATTATTTTAAAAAATTGACTGACTAGCATTAATATACACATTGGGGTGGTCGAAATTTTTTGTTGATATTTCATGCATTTCGCACGAAAATTTGTTTGAATACACACAAAAAAAAGATGCATTTAAAAAAAATTATATTTAGAGGTTCCACTATATGTCTGTTTTATATGGTCCCAAAAAAACTCCATAAGTAAAAAGTTGGATTTTTCGAGTTTTTGGCGCTAAATAGGATTATTTTGTGTTTTTTGAATACAAATTGTTTATAATACATCAAATACTACTTTGTACTAATAATTAGATGTTTCTGTGAATTGTATCACAATATTCTCTTGCTATTAAATTGCAGTTTTTTCTGTAATTTTCCACTTTTTATGCACTTTTCAATTAGTATGAGGTAATAAAAAATGCAATTTAAAAAACCTCATTTTTTAGAGAAATTATTATTGTTCATGATTATTTCCTCTTATAGCATTTTCTTCATAAGTAAAAGGACAAAGCAAAGTTAAAAATTTCAGAATAAACTGCAACTTTCTAGCAATTATAATTGCTTATCTTCGCTTAGATAATTATCTGAGAGAAGATAGTTATGAACAATAATGAATTATTTAAACAATCATGATTGTTAGATTGTATCAATAATAACCTCACTAAGTGAAAAGTGGAGAAAAAGTTGAAGATTTTAGAAAAATCCGCAACTATCTAGCATTAATATAGGAGAAGAATTTAAACAATAATAATTTGCTCGATAATTTGTTTAAACGATTAGGTTTGTTGAATTACAATGATTATAATGAGTCATCCAGTACACTGGACAATCCAGCGTAATCCACATGTAATCCAGCTGAGCCAGAGTAATTCATGTAATCGAAGCAATCCAGTTTCAACACAGAGAAATTCATTTGTAATCCGCAGTAATCAAAAGTAATTGACTTGTAATCCAAATAATTTGGAGTAATTTAGGTAAACTAAGTAATCCACTTGTAATCCAACTCATTTTCAGTCATTCATGGTATTCAAGTAATACAATTTTTTTGTTAAGAATTATTTTTAATCATCGAAAATTTAACTATTCTATTTTTGGTTCAAAATTAATCTTTTTAGTTAGAATTCCACATATTTTGTTAAAAAATCGCCTGATTCGGTAGAAAATTAATCTCCTTTGTTGAAAATTCATGATTCTTGTTGAAAATTCAATTATTTGGTGAAAATTTAATCCGTTTTGTGAAAAATTATTATATTTGGTGGAAAATTAATCTATTTGGTGAAAAATTAATCTACTTTGTAGGTAATTCTAAAATGTTGTAAAAAGTATTTTTGTTTGAATTCGTCTTTTTGTGTTGATAATACAACTATTTTTGTAGAAAATTCATATATTTTACTAAAAATTCGTCTTTTTTATGGAAAGTTAATCTTCCTGCTGTAAAATTCATCTTTCTGGGTAAAAATTAAACTATTTTGGTAAAAATGAACTATTTTGTTGAAAATTCGTTTTTTTGTTGTTGTTGAAAAATAATTTTTTTAACTGAAAATTCAACTACTTGGTTAAACTACTTTCTTAAAAATTTATTTTTTGGTTGGAAATGTACTATTTCAGTTAAAAATTCATCTCTTTGGTGGAAAATTAGACTATGTTGTTGAAAAACAAGTTTTATAGGAAAATAATTGATTTGAAATTAATCTTCTTGGTTGAAAGTTCAACTACTGGGTTAAACTGCTTTGTTAAATATTCATTTTTTGGTTAACAACTTAACTTTTTGCATATGAATTATTCTGTTTTTTTCGAAAATTCAACCATTTTTTTCAAAAGTATTATTTTTCATTAAAAAGTCAACTGTTTCGTTAAAAAAATTTCTTTTTGGTAGGGGATTCAACTATTGTTTTGGAAAATTCCCTTTTTTGATTTACTGGCACTGTGTTCAATTTAAAATTAAAATTTGATTTTGTTGAAAATAAATTTTATTATTCTACCTATTCCAAAATTCAACCATTTTGCAAAAAAGCCATTTTTTTGCCTGAAGATTCTTTATTAAGTTGAAAATTCATCTCATTGCGTGAAAATTTAACTAAGTTGTCAAAAACTAGTGTTTTTTTAATTAAAAATTTTGTTTCTAACTGAAAATATAAGGATTCCATTTTTTTTGCGGGAAATTGCTCTTTTTTATTTAAAAGTTAAATTTCTTTCAAAAATTTTTTTTAGTTGAAAATTCAAATACTCTGTTGAAAGATCATGTTTTTTGTTGCAAATTCGTCTTTATCAGTAGAAAATTAATCTTCTTGGTTGAAATTTCAACTATTTGGTTAAAAGTTCATATATTTTGTTGAAAAAATATTAATTTTGTTAAAAATTAATCCGTGTTGGTTATAAATCGCATAAGCCTAGTTCAGGTAGAGTAATTTACCATAATTTTATATAGAAAGGTAATCCAGGGTAATCGGATATAATCCAGAGTAATCCACTTCCGCTGGATCGCATTCTTAGGAGTTTTATCCACCTCGAAAACGTTTTCGAAGCAGTTAAACTATGGGTCCAAGAAAATGTATAGTATAGTTTATTCATGTTTAAATTTATATCTAAACATAACTTCTATTATTAATTTCACACAAATTAAATTCAATTAAAATTTCGATTGTAGGCAGATCAGCAGCATGGAGCTTATTTGAACAACACGTTCATTTCATGACAGTGCTCAGACCCATGTCGTTGATCAATCTCTCTAGCAATCACCCCAGAGGAAGAGCTTCACAAAATCATTATGTGAAGCTCTTTACTCGGGCCGATTAATTTCCAAGGTCTTTCGTTTCAGGCCTCTCTCACTTCACTTGCATTCTTTTTCATGCATTTCTTACAAACTACTTGTCACCACACTTTCCTGTCCGGGCAAAACTCTTTAGCTTAAAATGTTAAGTGAAGTAAATATTTTGTAATTAATTATTCAACCCAAAAGTTTTTTTTGACGTACCAAGTAGTATTGTTTGAAAAATAGGTAAAATTTGATCATCTATTGAAAAGAAGTTTTTTTATGCCTCTTAGGCACGTAGCTTGGAAAAGACATGAATGGACTAACATGGAATTAATCAGAGTAGCCGTAACACTTGAAATTACACGCATAAAAATTATAGCAGGGAGTGGCGAGTTCTCCATAGTCTAGACAGCAAAAATCTACTAATACGCCATAGGGTGCGGATCATGCTATTTTTTAGCATTCCGCTAATATTAACCCTTAAGTGGTCAGACGATTTTTTCCCCCAAAGGTGCGGCTGACGGTCCACCAAAACACTTCCACGAAATAAACGTCTTTTAATAACAATGATCAATCATAGATGGAAATAAATTTATTCAATCATAAATAATAATTAATAGTAATCGAAATGATATACTAACAGAATAGGGGGTTTTCAGGGAATAGGATATATCTTATGTAATTGGACTTTGGTCAAATCCTACTGTTTTCTCATGAATTAACAAAGTTGAATCAACAAAAACTTGTAATAGTTGATATTTTAGCTCCGGAAAATTTTTCATTTTGAATCGAAAACAGTTGAATTGAACGAAAACACGTATTTTCAAAAAAAAAAAGTTGATAAAGATGAAGAAAGATAATGAAGATAAAGAAAATTTAAAATGAATATTGAATTTTCAAGCCAAAAAGACGAGCTTTCTTAGAAAAAGATAATTTTTCTACTTTTTTGGCTCAAAAATTCAACTATTTGGCTAAAAATATATGTATTTCGATAGATAATTAATTAAAGTTGAAATGCTTTCAATAAAAAAATGAATTAAAAACAAGTTTATAACAAAATACATGAATTTTAACAAAATTGTTTAATTTTTTATTATAAGCGATTAATTTTTAACCAATAATGGAATATTTCAATTTTCATTTAAAAAAATTAATTTTCAAGCAAAAACAAATTTCGCAAAAATTTTTAAATTTTTCACCCAAAAGATGGATTTTCAATTAATAAAATAAGTTTTTAGCCGAGAAAATTAATTTCCTACCAAACAAGATGTATTATCAAATAAATAGTTGAATTTTTAACGACAAAATTAAAGTTTTGATCTACAAAGATGAATCTTCAACTAAATAGTTGAATTTTACACTACAACAAAATTAATTATCAACGAAATGAATTTTCAACCAAATGGTGTAATTTTGAAATGAAAAGATTAAACTTTAACCAATAGCAGTTGCATTTTCAACCGCATATTTGAATGTTTAATACAAAAGGACAAATTTTCTATCCACAAAGAGGAATACTCAACAAATTAGTTAAATTTTCAATCAAATATGTAATTGAATTTCCAACCAAATTTTTGAATTTTCAACTGAAAATTATTAATTTTCTACCAAAAATAGAATAGTTAAATTTTCAGTTAGTAACATTAATTATCAACGAAAAAAAAACTTTTAACCAAAGAAGATGAATTTAAAACAAAATACATAAATTTTTAACCAAAGTCTTGAATTTTCAACTACAAACAATCAATTTTTAATCAATAATGGCATAGTTAAATTTTGAGTTGAAAAAATTAATTTTCGAAAAAATAGTTTAATCTTAAATCTATAAAATAAATGTTTAACAAAGTAGTTCAACTTTCAACTAAGTATTTCAATATTCAACTAAATTGTTGAATTTTCGACTAAAAATTAGCAATTTTTCACCAATAATAGAATTGATAAATTTTCAGTTAATAACATTAATTTTTAAAGTAATACATTTTTTAAACCAAAGAGATGGATCTTTAACTAATAAAATGAATTTTTAACAAATTAGTTTATCTTTCAATTGAGTAATTGAATTTTTAATCAAGAAGATTAATTTTCTACCAAAGAAGACGAATTCACAACAAAATGCATCAATTTTCAACCAAAGTTTTAAATTTTCAACTACAAACGATCAATTTTCAATCAATAATAGAATAGTTAAATTTTTAGTAAAAGAAATTAATTTGCAACAAAATCGTTCACTCTCCAACCAAAAAATTGAATTTTCAACAAAGCAGTTCAACTTTTAATTCAATTTCAATTTTCAAGTCTTGAAGTTCAATTTTTAACGATATTGTCGAATTTCCAACTAAAAACTATTAACTTCCCACCAATAATGGAATAGTTGAATTTTCAGGTGATAAAATTAATTCTCAATGAAAAACAAATTTTTTAACTAAACAGATGGATCTTCAACTAATAATATTAATTTTTAACAAAGTTGTTGAACTTGCAATTAGGTAATTGTATTTTTAATAACTAATAATAATCAGTAATTTCAGATTTTAATCATATAATAAACTTTCGCTAATCAACGCACTGATTGCAGATCCATGATATTAATTTTAGTGACAACAACTAATCACTGCACGTCGCAAAAATTGTTTTAAAAGCACAATCAGTAAAGATACATTGCTCCCATGGGGGTCAGTCGAGATTGACTCTGGAAGAGATACATTAATTTTAAAAATCGTCTCGCATTTTTTTAATTACATAAAAAGGTCCTTCACCTATTATAATGTTATAAGATAATGAGAAATAATTTAAATGTGGAATTAATAGTTTAAAATAGAATTGAAGAAAATAATGAGATGATCGAATTATGTGTCTCTCAGATATCTCACTGACTGGGTATACACGTAAAGAGCTTGTTTGTCTGACACGTCTGACCAAGAACTATTGCCCCTTTTATGCACTTCGCGCATTAATTTATCAGCTTTACAATGTACTACATCGCTTCAGCCGCTCAATGAGGACCGAATCCATGTGAAATCAGCCTGACCATAATAATCTCACTTTTTTTTTTGGTTCTGACTAAACAATTTTGTTCTCAAAATATAGTTGATTTGAATATTTGCGCGCTTTTTGAGATGTCATATCGAAAGATGGACATAATTTTTCTTTAGATGATTGTATGTCTTTGGAAGCAATTAAAACGGACAGAACTGTAATGGTTTTAAGTTTGAAGAAAGAAATTCCTCATTTTAAAGCCTGTAATTTAAAAACGGTTTGAAGTTAAAATCATAAACTAACAAGAAAAAATGTAATGAAACGAATGAACAATTCAAGTCCTACAAATTTGAAAGCTTCCACATTTTAAGACCATTTGATTTATTTTAAAGAAGATTTTTCAATTGACATTAGGGTCGATAATATTTATTTTTGTTCTGCAATTCATTTTGTTCAAATTTATTCTTTTAAATAAAATAAAAATGAGCTTTTTTATGTTTCGTCCTGAACTGACTCACCGGACTCATCAGTAAGGCTATGTAAATCAATCCTGCCTTATACAATTTAACTGACCTAAATTCCATTATAATGCATACTTTCCAAAAAATGTTAAGTTTTTCTTAAATTTTTGTAAATTTTGCAGTTAATAATATAATGCATTTCATTCTCGGGTAGGAGTTGAAACTTAATATAATTGGCATAAATTTTACTTTTATATTTAAAAAAAAAAACAAAAAAAAATTTTAATGTATATGAATTATATTAAGTTTCAACCCCTATCCGTGATTGAAATGCATTATATTATTAAATGCAAAATCTACAAAATTTATTATAATGGAATTTGAGTCAGTTAAATTGTATGAGGCAGGACTGATTCACATATCCTTGCTGACGAGTCCGGTGAGTCAGTCCGGGACGAAACATAAAAAATCTATTTTTATTTTATTTAAAAATATATATATTTTTTTTCCAATTAGTTGCAGAACAAAAATAAATATGATCGACCCTAATGCCAATTAAAAAATCTTCTTCAAAAACAGCAAAGATGTCATCTATTTGATTTAATCAAGAAATAATTCATGTTTTTAGATTTGAGGCAGGAATGAAATTAAAAAAAATATACTGAATATGCAAATGAATTATTACTTTGTTTAATTATTTATATCTCTTATAAAATTAATATTTTCATGTTCTCTGAAATTTTATAATCAAATGTGTTTGTAAAGTTTCAAAACTGATTTACAATCCCTTTATTTCCAATCTTGGTTATTCTTCAAATCCTATGAACCTTAAAAAATACATTACAATATTTCAAAACCTTTTTGAGTGTTTTCAAATCGATTTCAATTTTCTATAATTTTTGTAGCACTTTAATATCCTGGGATAAAGTTATGAAATATTTTTTAGATTCTTTTAAATATAGGAATATTTAAAAGAATCTAAAAAATATTTCATAACTTTATCCCAGGATATTAAAGTGCTAAAAAAATTATAGAAAATTGAAATCAATTTGAAAACACTCAAAAAGGTTTTGAAATATTGTAATGTATTTTTTAAGGTTCATAGGATTTGAAGAATAACCATTTTGTGTATTAACTTATGTTGAGATATGATATAAATATTGAAATTCATCACAAATTCATAAAATGAGGTTTTGATCCAAACAAAAAAGTACGTATCCATTTTTTTAGATTCATGAACCAAGTATTTGAATTTCAATTTTTTTTTCGTGTTTTCACGATTATTGGGGTGCACGATTTCATATGGATTCGGTCACTGAATGCTATATATCTCTGATTCTAATTCTAGTGACATTGTATTGAAAGCATAATAATTATCCGCAAATCAATCAGTGACAATGAAGATCTTTGTTTAGGAATTTAATTTTTTTCTTTCGACTGATTATTCAATCATCAATGATAAGAAGAAAATGTATAAACAATACTTATCTTTTGCTTTTTTGGATAATTCATTCTGAGAAATTAAATACTACAGTAAAATATATAGTCATAATAAAGACAGAGAGTTCAAATGTTAGAGAAGTTCTGTAGAAAATACAATAACATTTCTCTGAAATGTTCTGTACATTTCTTTGGTAGGGCCTAAGTTTTGTTCCCCACCCCCTTCCAATCTTACGTAACTTTTTTCGTGAATAATTTTTATTAGCCATCTAAAAATAACGTAAGACGATTTTGGAAGATGGAGGGGGGGAGGTGGTAGTAGAATCTGACAGTTTCTTATGAATCAACCAAAAATAATTTTTTTAGTTAATAAATCATAAAGATTTCATCCAAAACGTTGAATTTTCAAACCAACAAGGCGAGCTTTAGACAAGAAAGTTGAATTTTCAACCAAAGAATTAAATTAATAAACAAAAAAATTGATTTTCTACCAAAAAAGGCGAATTGTAAATAAAAGAAATGAATTTCCAACCAAATAGTTACATTTTTAACCAAGAGGAATAATTTTCTACTAAAGAAGGCGAATTTTTAACAAAATAGTAGATAAATAGATAAATTGCATTATCAACAAAATAGTTGAATTTTCAACTAAAGAAATTAATTCTTGACCAACAAGATAAATTTTCAACCAAGAAGATTAATTTTCTACTGAAAAGGATGAATTTTCCACAAAGTACATACATTTGTAAACAAAAAGTTGAATTTTCAACCAAGAATAATAAATTTATATGAAAAAGACGAATTTTCAATAAATTACATACAATTACAAGTACAAAGATCAATTTTAACCAGAAACGGAATAGTTGAATTTCCGTTTAAATAAATTAATTTTAGGTTGAAAAAACTAATTTGATACAAAACCGCTGAATGTTCCACGTAATGGTTGAATTTTCTACCAAATTGTTGAATTTTCTAAACAAAAAAACTAATTTCGTATAGAAAACAGTTCAGTTTCCAACCCGAAAACATAAAGTTTCACCAAAAAGGTTTATTTTTCACCAAATAATTGAATTTTCAGTTTAAAAAAAGAATTTTTAACCCAAAAATAGGAAATTTTGAAACAGTAATTCAATTTTGAACTAAAGAGATACATTTTCTCATGAAAATCTTGAACCAAATCGAACCAAATCTTGAACCAAAAAAAAAGCCTTTTTAAGAAAGTAGTTGAACTTTCAACCAAAGAGTTGATATTTCAACCCACAAAGATTTTAATTTTAAATAAAAAATAATTTAATTTAACCAAAAAAGACGAATTTTCAAGAAAATAGTTGAATTCTCAAACAAAACAGATTAATTTTCTACTAGAGAGTTGCATTTTTAACAAAAAAATTGATTTTCTACTAAAAAAGACAAATTGTCAACAAAATAAATAAATTTTCAACCAATATATGTTAGGAATGTTCAACCATATAATTGAATCGTGAACTAAATTGATTTTTGAACCAAAAAGTGGAATAGTTAAATTTTCATTTAAAAAAAAAAAATAATTTTCGAACAAAAAAATGCATTTTCAACAAAATAGTTAAATTTTCCACTAAGCAAATGAATTTTTAGCTAAAATGGTGAATCTTCAACTAAAATTTGGAATTTTCAACAAAATAGTTATACTTTTGACAAAATAGTTGAATTTGCTATCAAATTGAAAATTTTCTGTCAAATTATTGAAGTTTGCACCATATTATTAAATTTTCTAGCCGTAAATACAGATTTTCTACACAACAGTTGAATTTTCAATCAAAAAATGTGAATTTTCAACAAAAAAGGTCATTTTCAACTGAAACAGATACATTTTCAACTGGGCATCAATTGAATTTACAACCACAAAAGAAAAAAAAATCAATCAAATTATTTATAATTCAAGCCAAAAAGGTCCTGAATAAATGATAAAACTGTACGTTTTTAAAACTGAATACTTATTTTTATTAACATGGAAAACTAGTGAGAAGTCTGAAAAAATTTGATTTTTAATTTTGAGAAATGGTCTTGGCTGAAAATTGAACTGTCTTGTAAAAAAATTCGTCTCTATGTCTTGAGAATTCGACTATTTGGTTAAAAATCATCTTTCTTGGTTGAAAATTCATCTTTCCAGTGTAAAACTCAACTGTTTTCTAAAAAATTTGACTCTTGATCTAGAAAACCTAACTTTTTCGTTGTAAATTCATCTCATTTGGTAGTAAATTAATCTGTTTTTGGTTGAAAATTCATTTATTTTGCTGAAAATACAATATATTTCGACTTGAAATGTTATGCGTTGCATATTGAATTCAATATGGTACCTATACATTAATTTCTCCTCTTCTCAGAGTATTTTGGGCTGTGATTTCTGTTAAAATATTATGTTTGTATGTTTTGTATTTTATTTTAGACGTTTATCAAAAAAAAAACAAATTTTTACTAACGAGGGGGGGGGGGGGGCCGTGTGCGTATTTGTGACCGCGATTGTTAAAAATTGTTTGATCAAAAATTGATTTTGAGACTGTAATTAATAAGTCTATAATGAGAGTCTAAAACGAAAGGTATTAAAGATGCGTGCTATAGATAGACATTGATCATTGAAATCATTTAGTGTCAATAAATCATTGAAATAAAATTACAAATCAACACCTTTGGATTATTTATCACCATCATAAATTAATACTATCCTGGTCAACACCTTAACATCTTCTTGAAATAATGTTTTAATTTTTTCCGGTAACTTAGAATATTAGGATACTGTGGGCCACTTCCGGTTAGGGCATTCCTTATTAAGGCTTAACCTGGAAAGCCCTACACTATCTAAATATGATTCGTTAATGTTTGAATACATTATAGGAAACCTTGGAAATAAGTTTTACGAAGCTTACTATGTCACAGTAAATACGGTTTCTACTTCAGCTTTAAAGGAGTTAATCTTCACTTAAATTAAACAGTAGCAAGAAATAGGACTGAAAGTAGCTTCCACTGTTTGCGATCAAGGTCCCACAAATATGACAGCTGTTAGCGAATTGTAATCTAAAACCAATAAGACTAAAGATCAATTTTACTTTATTGTTAGTGATGAACCCGTGGTCGAGCTCTTTGATACTACTCATCTACTAAAACATACTAGAATCGAGATGCGGAAATGTAACGTTGAATTTGGAGGCAGAAAAGTAGCTTTGAGTATATTAAAAAGGTACTTGAATTATATAAAAAAAACTTTCTGAATTTTCACAAAATTGAAACCAAAGGACTTCAATTTTAGCGTTAGTCACAGTTAGACAAAGTAATACCAAAGTGGAAACTGTAGCAATGCAAAAAGGATAAGAATAGTGGAAGTTCTACCTGGAAATACATGACAAATTATTATTCTTTTGTGAAGGGTTCAGAAGGGATCAGCTATCTCTGTTGTCAATATTTTAATCAAGACCCTGTTGAAAACCTTTTTTGTAATATTAGGCTCTGAAAACTATTATCATTAACTACATATCCAGTTATCCAATTATCATATGTCACAAACAGCAAGTAGTAAAAGCAACTGTAAACCTGATGATTGCACTCCGTTAGATGCTTCAAGTAGCTTTATTTTTAACGATTATGAAAATTTGGCTTCACCTTCTGAGGAAAAAGAACTTTCTATCAAAGACGAGAGCTATTTGCCACTCGCAGTAGATAACATTTCTTTCGACACACATTTTTCAACTACTCGATGAAGATCCTGATAATAATGCACCAAACAAAACTTACGCCAGCAACTCTGTTCTATTAGATACTGAAAAATTAACATAACTATCTGTATAAGTTCTTAAAAGAATTTGGTCACGAAGTTCTACTCGAGGGCACTTTTATTAATTTCTTTAACAAAAACTGTCCAAGATTCGAATCGTTCTGTGAATAACACTCGTGCGAACGTTTTCTTGTAAGCGAATGTGTTCTTCTACTAATTAAGCAATTTGTGCATGATAAGCCAGATAGTGTACCTAACATCTGTTCTGAAGGTCATAAAAAATAAAAGAACATCAACAAGCTAGCAATATAATATATTGTGTAATTATATATTGTGTGTAATAGCGGTAAAGCTATTACATACTATAGGTCGTCCTATATATGTTAAAGAAACGGTCCAGCCAAACCAAGGCAACCGTTTTGAAAAAAGTACTTGTAGTACACATCTAGTACTTAGATTGCTAAATAATTTTGCAATTCATTTTTTTGTGTTATCTCTCTATGAAAATATAGAACATTTCTTAACTGCTTTGTGCATGAGTTCTTTAGTGCACACTGCACAATTATACATTCTTCATTAAAAAGTATTACATAGAAAATTCTAGTATAACTACGAGAGATAGTTATGAATTAAGAAGTTATTAATTTTAATATTTAATTGCAATTTACAATACCTCAGTGGTGCTACCTTAGTTTTGTTACTATTTCATACTTTTAACTATTCAACATACATTTGGGGTTATTAATAATTTCTAATATCGCTTCAAAATATAAAGCCGAAGATTTGATTGTGCTTCGCAATGTGTGACGTTTTCTTCGTTTCATTACGGTTTTATACTTTTAACTGTTCTTCTAGCATAATATGAAAATCGTATTACAAATTTGAATGTGATTTTTATGTAGATACTTCTAGATTTTGCGTAAAAACGTGAACTCAGTATATCTTGAAGTTTATTAAACTGTGTTCTTATGTATTCTATATTTGTAATAGTTTAAATATTCAAATGCAAACCTACTTTTGAGATTCGTAATACATTTTTAACATTTTGAAACAATGTTTCATTATTCATATTTACTCACATTTAGTATTCACATTTTTTTGCGTTGAAACTATTTTACAGTTTCAATTTAGCACAACAAATATTTATATAAATTTTATAACGACTTGGAAGATTCAAATCTCATTTATTTACTTTATATAACTTAAAATAAGATCAGGAAACAAAGTCGATAAGAGTTTCAATTGTTCCATAATAATAATTTAAATTACTCAATTTTGCTTTTTTTAAAGGCACCCTAGTTGTCAACTTCAAATGATCTTTACCCAGTTGTCATTCTCACATACTTCATTATTTTATTCGTGAAGTAGGTACATGAGATTTAAATCTACCGCCAATTTGTTCAATATTATGGTTCCGCCCACTTTGCTTCCCTCTACTTCCCGTTTAGCTTCACCCCTGTGGTTAACCTCTTCTTTGGTTGCAGAGCAGAACCAAGTCAACCTTGGGTTGGCTGGACCGTTTCTTTAACATATATAGGACGACCTACAGTATGTAATAGCTTTACCGCTATTACACACAATATATAATTACACAATATATTATATATAACTATGCCGGGCTGGTTTTGATAAATGTAGGAAGACAAGCAAGCGCCGAAGTATCAGGTTAAGCAGTTAAGCATGAAAAAAGTTTAGCGGCCTTCGGGCGACTTGGGGAACGACCAAACGACGACGACAACTCAAAAGTTTTAAATGAATAAGCGCACGTATGCATACCCCTCCCTTTTCTCCCTCTGGTCCCCCTTGCTCATTGGTGGGTCCGGCTTCTCACTCGTAAAATGCAAATCCGAGTAATGGACGTGCTTTGGTGCTTACGACGCTCGTTGAATGGATCATAAAAGGTGGCTTAAGGCCGACAACCGCCACACCATCAGCGGCACTCATGATGATAATCATGTCAAAGCTCTTGCAGGACTCTCCGATTATCGCCCCGATAACCTCACATCGTTATTTTTATTTAATTACCATTTACGACCCGCTCGACTTTAGGATCAGGGACGAAAGGCAATTCTCCGCTAACCTGTAATCGAATCAGTCATTTCAGACACGGCATCCACGTTCATGTACTTAAATGTCAAGAAATATTGCGGTCTTGTGGAAATCAATATTTCACTTTCTGGAACTTTTTATTGGGCACCCGTTTTCCGAGAACACTAATGCATTATTTATCGATATCAACTTCCCTGTCCAAGATCCCACTGCACAGATGAGTCCGATCACTGAAGAAGCTGCATAATATTTAACTGGTCGTCCTTCGATGACCGATGGGATCATCTTGTATCTTCAGAATTCGGTCACTTGAATTGAAAGATTTTTATGCTAAGCCTTTTATTGAATCAACTGATAAATGAAATGAGATACAAAACAAATGTTTTAAAGCTTAGAATTAACGTTAATAATAAGAGCAAATTGGACTATACCCCTGAGTTGATAATAACATCTTACAAACATGGCTTGGTACCAAGTGTCAGAGCTTACCGTACAAACGCCGTCAACAGCATTCATTATGGGACCAAAAACCTCGTTAGCCCTGAGAAGAAAACAATTGAAAGCCAATGTGTGAATCTCTATTCGAGAATAGATTTCAGGAATAATATTCCAAATATTCGTTAAATTCTCTACTGTTTTGCAGTGGAACAAAACAATTTTTATAAGAAGACAAGATGGTACTGCCTATTATCGTGAAAGCAGTAGCACACAAAACTCTACCATGGATATCCAAAACCTGGAATTAGTATTGACCTCCAAACATTACCTACTGACAAAATTATGGCTATAGAATAAAGAAAAATGTTGAAAGATCCATGTTTAGAATACACTCATCATGCAAAAATCTATAAAGATAGAATTACAACATCAACAGTAGAAAGTGGAGTAGCGCCAGGTATAGTATAATGTTTGCCATCGTTTTAAATACTATGAATTTTAATAAAGCTTTTAGAGCAGTAACCGTTTCAATCATATTATCCAACAAGAAATCCAAAAATTTGAAGAGAAATAGTAGCAAAAATAAAATAATTGTAGGATGAATTCTATCTAATGAGGAAAAGCAGGAAATGAGAGCCAAAATCTTCATATGAGGTAAATTTTTCAGCAGTGAGTCCCAGTTCTAGTTTTACTGAATAAGAATTGCTTGTAATACAATAAAATGCTACAAAAAAAATGTTTGCTTTGATTAAATATTATTCTTATCATAATAATGACTAGGTTCTCTTGTGAAGAAATTCTGTTGACACAATTCGTCGGAAATTGTATAATAATTTTGTATAGGGAATTCCATATGGGAAATATTCTAAAAATTGCATGCATTATTCCACGGAAATGATTAATTTGGAAACTTCATATAGGGGGCAATAAGTTTTTGCGCTGGAACAAATATTTGCTGAGGGGAAGAGGTGAAATTTTTGCATTTTGTACGGATGCCATGTGACTTTCAACTGTTTAAATATTAATTAAAAATTTTCTAATAGCATCCGTAGAGAACAAAAGTTTTTTTTCAAGATTATAAAACGTATATAAGTCAACAAAACATAATATGATATCCGCACGAAACCTGGAAAAACTCTTCTTTTTATAAATAAAGAATTATATTTCTGCTTTTTGAACTCTATTCTCTCGAAGGATAAAAGATCTAGGAGTTTGCTTGAGCAAAAATAAATATTTGACCTCCAAATTCTTTGAATAGAGTATGGCATTGACATTTGAAAACAATACCACATATGGAAGTTCGATTTACAATTTCCATATATCGAAATTCTTTATGTTAAAATGACACTTATGGAAATTTACAAGAACATTACCGTGTTGTGATTTTCAAAAAAATGATGTATCTAGTATTATTATTCAATGTGGAAAATTTCCATATTTCAGAAATATTTGACAAAAATTTTATTGGCATTTTTTATTTGCCTTTTCTCATTCAATTCATCTTCTGTCAAAAAATATTGCGGGAACTTTGTATAAAAATTCCTCTTCAAATTATATTCCGTAGAATAGTTTCCTCCAAATTTTCACACAAAATTAAGATTTTTTGGCAAACTTTGTTTGTGTGAAATTCTACCAAAAATTCAAGAAAGTTACATTCTGGGCATTGCATATAATTCTGAGAAAATTCCCGGAAAATTGAAGGGGCATTTATGGTAATATTTTGAAGAAATTAAATTCGTCTTCAATTTCGAAATCATTTATTTTGAATTATTAGGAAAGATCATAAATAATTGTTCGATATTTGCATTAACATAGAATTTTAAACTATAGCAATTCAAAAATCGCTTGCATATATCAATTATAAATTTAATTATAAATTCTTCTAAAAAAACATAATCCTTAATCAATTAAGAATTGCGTTCTAAAAGTTATTTTAAACTTTTTTATTTGATTTCACCCCACTGTGTCTCTCATTGCGCGTGGACAGTGAGGCCGCGCGGCTGCACTAAAAAATCTATATCTCCGAAAATTAAAGAGTGTCCATGAATTTTTTTAATCGACGCAGAAAATGACAAAAACTTAGAATATTGATGTATTTGAAAAATTATTAGTATGTTTTTGAGCGAAAAATTGAACCAAAAATATTTTTTTATATTTTTTAGCCCCCTTTTGAATTTTTTTGTTATTTAATTGAATTAAAAATGCCTATGAATGATATGCTACATCTGAAAAAAACTATTAAAATTCAATCAGCGGCTAGGAAGGCATGATGTTTTAAAAAAAGTCGGGTCTTAAAATTAAAAATCCTGTAACTCTATGAATTTTGAAAATTTTCAAAAGTCATTTTAACCATCACCTTTTATTGTCCAACACTAAAGTTCAACTAAGTTTTGTCAAAATCGCTATAACTCCCTACAAATCTGATATTCAAGAAATTAATTGATCCTTTATGAAGGCTCTAAAAAGAGATATAATTATGATTTCAATATAAAAAAAATTCTTGATGACTTAAATTAAATATTTACCACTGGATTTAAAGAAAAATAAAATTTTGAATACGAGCCTAGGACTTGACCTCGCATATTATTATGTTTATACTTAATGTGATTAATTTGAATAGTAAACAAAGGTTTTATGTTGTTCTGAAATACTGTTGAGAAAAAAAGGTTCATTGAATAATTACAGCTATTTGATCTTCACCAATAAACGCCATAAACCATTTTTATCAGAGATCGCATTAAATATCTTAAAATTCCGTGAACCCTCATGAAATCCCTAAAAAGCTTTAGAAATCACGCTAAATTCCGTAACAAAATTTATTCTCTTAAATACGTTGTAGTAAAAATAGGGGCATGCAGATTTGAAACTTGTGCTGATTATTTAAAATAAACTACTAATTTACACAATTTACGCAATTTAGACAATTACATTTTTTATCATTTTTCGGGTTTTATTTAACAATCATGGTGAATGAATAAAAGTTATTTAATGAAAGATAACGTAATCTGAAGTTTATATATACTAAGAATAAATTCTTAATTATGCGAAACAGTTAGTTTAAACATTATTTTCATCCCCTCCATGTTTCTTCTGGGCTACTACCGAATCGAGATTTCCGATTTTCGCCTTCTTCATGAATAAATCTTAAAGTCCTATCGAAAAACTGAAGCTACCCCTGGATTTATCTCGGGAATAGCCCCAGATATTTTTCAATTCAAGCAAAAAATAAATAAATTTTTAAACAATTCAATTGTTTATGATTTTTTGAAATGTAATTAATAATCATAGAGAACAATTAAAAGTCAATTACTTAAATATAACCTACGCTGAAGTACTTTGTTTATAATTCATAAAATATATAATGTAATTGTTTAAAAAATTATTATTTTTTTTTTGCCAAAATTGAAAAACACCTGGGGATATTGTGGAGATAAATCTAGAGGTAGCATTAGTTCTTTAGTTTTGTGTATGCTTCATACTGTAGTAGCAAAGAAGGAATGTAGAGCGCATAAAAAAATAGTTCATTAATTTTTGACTAATGCGAGTGCTGGTGAGTTGCTTAATGATGTAATCTTCTTTTGGTGTATGGTTTGTTTATATTTTTCGTCCTTGAATATAGAAAACCTAGAAGAATGTTGATAACATTATAATTGTTCACATAATTTATTTATTAAAATTTATTGAAAATTGCACAATGTTTTATAACAACGTGATTGCTTAAAAAATCATTTCTTGGGCATAAAAAAAATACCTGAATATATTTCTGAGAGGAATTCAGTGATATTCTTGGTTTTGAGATAGGATCATTAGTTTATTTAAAATATATAGCACAAGTGTCAAATCTATATGCATAAAAGGGTGGTCCAAATATGCATTGGAATTTTTTTTTTAATTTTCATGCATATTTATGCACACTTTTCACTTATTGAGGTCATAGTTGATACACGTTAACAAACATAATTGTTTGAACAATCTATTGTTGTGTACAACTATTTTCTCTCTGAGAGAAAAAGAAGAAAAAAAGTAAACCAGGATATTGATATGGTAGAATGGAAGAAATATTTTATGGATTTGCTAGGAGGCGTAGAAAGGAATATTAGGAAAGGAGGAAAATATGGTAGAGAAATAAATGAGGAAGAGGACATAACAAAGGAAAAAATATTCAAGGTGTTAAGAATAATGAAAGATGGAAAGGCACCTTTTATAGATGAGATTCCAAATAAAGTCTGGAAATATTGATGGACAAAACTAAAGGAACGGGCATGGATAATGTGCAATTGAGTATGGAGAGGAGAGGGGTAGCCAGAGTTATGGAAATAAGAAGTATCCATATAGTGATGAAAGGCAAAGGGAAGGAGTTTAAATAATATGGGATAGTGACCCTAATGCTTACATTCTATAAAGTATATGTAACAGTTTTATCGGACAGATTGAAGGAAGAAGTTGAGGAAAAAAAGATAGAGCCACCGAATCAGACTGGGTTTAGAAAAGGAATGGAGGTGATGGACAACATATATGTTCTGAATTATCTGGTAAATGAAAGGATTACAAGGGACGGAGTCGAGATATAAAAAGTTATGTTGAAAAGGGGGATACGAAAGGGCTTATTAAAGAGAGTATCGGAAATTTTAGAAAGACAAAGAGCAGGGTAAAGGTAGGAGAGCCATTATGAGAAAGTTTCTGGTTAGTGAAAGGAGAAAGGCAAGTTTGTTTTCTGAGGCCACTTTTATTTAATATATTATTCTTGGAATTAGAAGAAGAAATTAAGAGAAAAGGATGGTGAGGACTTAGGATGAAAAAAGAATATATATATATATATATATATATATATATATATATATATATACGGGCGTACGCGGACTATATATTGTTCATGGTAGAGGATGAAGAAGGAATAGCGGTCTTGATTACAGGATTGGAGAAATACCTAAATGGAAAAAAGTTCAATATAAATATAAAAAAGAAAAAGATGAAGAGGTTTAGAAAAGGAGGGGGAAGAAAGAAAGAATGGTCTGGGAGATGGAAGGGCGTAAAGTTAGAAGAAGTAAAGGAGTTTAAATATTTGCGATAAATCTTGCAAATAAATGGAGATCATAGAGCTCATATAAGAGACAGGATAACAGGAAGCGGCAGGGGTAATAAAACATATATGGGGAATAAAAAAAAGAAGGTTCAAAAAAGATTGGAGAAGGAGATTGTAGTTATTTGATACGCCGGTTTGTCCGGTATTAGGTTATGGAGCAGAGATATGGGGATGGAAGGAAAGGGAAGAGGTTGAGAGTTTACAAGAAAGGTATACAAGGTGGACCGTGAAAGCTAGGGATAGACTGAAAGACGCCTGGATATATGTTAAGAGAAGAAGTGCAAAGGGATAAATTAGGTACTAGATCGAGAAAGAGGGCATGGAAGTTTGAGACGAATCTAATGGAGGCAAGGGGAGGAGAGTTAGCGAAAAAGTGTTTGAAGGAGGTAAAAGAAAGGAGAGGGACAGCGATAGAATTAACAAGGTGGGAAAAAGAAAGAAGGACGTTTTTTAGTGCTAGAGATATAGGAGAGGGGACTGGAGTAAGCTACGAAGAATTTGAGAGAAAGGACAGGAAATTACAATTTATAGAAAGATGGGGGATGACTGAGGAATCAAATTATAATAAATGGTATAATATGATGAAAAAGGAAGAGGTACCGAAGTATTTAGAAAAGGGGCGGTGAGAGAGAAGATGAACCAGAATAACAAGATTTAGATTGGGAAAGGAGGTAAGGAAAGGGATGTATTGGGGGAAAAAAGAAAATAGAAAGTGCAAAATATGTGAATGGAAGGAGGAAACATGGGGACATGTATAGGAAGGATATAGGAGAGAAATGGAGGATAAAGGAAGCTGGCAAGAGAAAGTGGTAGAGATTTCAGAGTAGGATGGATTGGGTGAGGAGCATATGAGAAAGAACGAACGAAGGGATGTCAAAAAATCGCAAAATTGACGTAGAAAAGAAGTGAAAGTGAAAGAAAAAGAAAATGAAAGTCGCTTAGATTAGAAGCGTAAATATTATCATTATTATTATTATTTTATTGATGATCCTGAACGAAGTTTACAAAAAAATTTTTTTTTTGTAAATTCGAACAAATTTTTAGGTGATATGCATAAATATTCAGAAAAAAAATTTCACGACTCTAATGCATAGCTAACTTCTGGGTAGTAATTAATGGACATTCTCATAAAACCTTCACGTAATTTTTCTGAAATTTCCGTAAAACTTCAAAAGTACCGAGCGTGTGGTACTAAAAATGTGAATAATTGATAATATAAATGCCCATAAATTATGCAAAAGCGATATAATAATAAAGAGAGGTCGTCTGCGACTTTTCATTAAGAGAATTGAGAGTGGTAAGTACCCTCGTTTATGACGTGCTACCAAAAGGGGTTATTATCCTAACGGTCGGATAAGATATGTTTTATTCATTAATTTCAATAAGTATTGGGTAGGTAATATAAAGCGACTTAGCCGGTATGTTATGAAGAATTTAATCATAAGTTTTTACGTGTTTGGTGATAAAGCAGTAGATCAAGAGAATGAGTTAGACTGTCGGTACATGGGACGTCAAGATCTTATTCCCGAGGGGCAATTACGAACTGCATATATACCTTAGCGAAGGTTAGGGACTCACTTTGGCGTCAACAGCTTCTTCGAGTAGGCGGATGCCGAGTCATCTAATTACTTATACGTACGGAGACAAATATCCGAATAAAAAATCAGTTTCGTGGTGCGCGCGAAAGAGGACAATGAATGCCTAAGTTATCATCCAGAGCTCGATTTACCAGTTAAATAAATTTCAATCTTTCTCAATGGAGCCTGGAAATACATTATTCAAGGGAGCTAAAATTAGTCAAAACGGTAAAAATACAGTAGGTCATTCAGAAAATTTCAAAGTCACGTCTCTCACAGATAACACATTTCAATCATTCAACATTCTCGGCAGTATTTTCTCCTTGCGATAAAGGCATTATCCTTATCAGTTTCTTTCTCTGATAAAAGAGATCGTTTATCAGAAGTAAAGTAAAGTAAAAAATTATCCTATTACTGGATAATTTTTATATCAAATTTTAATTAGATTCGAACGTGGGATTTATTTGATAGAATATTGAGAAATTTCATTTAGACGTTGTCCTCTCTTGCAAAAATAATTAAAGAGCAAAAAAAAAAGTACAGCATTTTTAAAAACACAGTAAACGCCAGTTGATCAATTTGATTTCGAAATTGGATCAAAATGATATGCAATACTTTTATGCAGAAGAAATTTCGTAAATTTTTTTCCGGATAATCATTGAGTTTCAAAGACTACTTGAACTACGTAAATCTGAATAAACAATTGTTGAAGGTGAAAAAAATAAAATCTAGAGCCAAAGAGATTTGAAGCCCAATATAGGAAAATAAAAATTTGTCTTCCACCCTGAACTTCAAAATTTGTCAAAATATTCCTTGTCTTCTTTAATTAACAATTTTATTATTTGGTATGGAATTTAATTATTTTATTTCAAATTTCACTATTTTCTTTAAAATTCGTACTTTGGGTTTCAAAATTCAAATATTTGGTGGATAATTAACTTTATTTTCTAAATTCATATTTGCGGGTTGAAAATTCAACTGTTTTGTAGGAAATTCCCCTTTTCGGCTTAAAAATAAGAACATTTGTTTGAAAATTGTCAACCAAATTAATAAATTTTCCACCAAGAAGATAATTTTTATACCAAAAAAGATGAATTTTCAACAAAATTGTCTAATTTTAAAGCCAAAACGACGAATTATCTGCACAGCAGTTGAATTTTTAACGTAAAAATATGATTTGTCAGAGAAAAAGTTAATTTTCTACCAAATAGTTAAAGATCCAAATAAATAGTTCACTTTTTAACCAAATAGTTAAATTTTATAAGAAAATATGAGTTTTCAACACTAAAGTTAATTTTGAACCCAACAGTTTTTTTTTTACCAAGTTGGTTTAAGCCAAAAAGACAAATTTTCTACAAAACTGTTGAACTTTCAACCCAAAAATATTAATTTTGAACAGGAAACTTAATTTACCACCAAATAATTTAATTTTTAATTAAAATTAAACTGTTCACCGAACAGTTGCATTTAAACAAAGAAGGATCAACTTTCTACCAAGAAGATTAATTTGATGACAAAAGAGACGAATTTTCAAGTAGTTCGTTGAATTTTCAACTAGAAAAGATCAATTTTTTGAACTAAAAAATTAATTTTCAATTTAAATAATGAATCTTTAAAAAAAGTAATTCTTGAATAAAAGTGTTCAACATTCACCCAAATATTTGAATTTTCAGTCAAATAGGTGATTTTTGAAGAAAGAAGATTTATTTTCTACCAAAAAGATGTATTTTTGAACAAATAGTTGTATGTTCAACTGAAAAAAAAAAAATTCACCAAATAGTGGATTCTTTAAAATTAAAACTATCAATTTTCAAAGAAAAATGGAAATTTTAATTTTTATTTAAGGTAGTTTTCGTGCCAAAAATCAGGTCCCTGGAAAAAAGTGACCTATGAATTTTAAAATTGGAATAATATTATCAGCCTTTTTCAATAAAAGAAAAAGCTATTTTTTTATGAGAAAAATATAAAACTTACAATTTTACAATAGTTATATTATTATAGTTATTTTATATATTATTGCAAAACGCGAGATGTCGTATTCCTCGTGGGAAATTTCTGGAGTAAATTAAACAATTAAATTTTATGTTAATAAATTATTATTATTAATATGTTTAATAAATATACGGGATATTGCGAATTTTTTATAATATATTGATATTTTTTAGTCAGCAAGTGAGAAATATAGGAAAACGATGGTGATAGATATAGAACCTAGCTCAAAGAAATATGACATTAATCGGAAATTGAACGATTTTGACGTTAAATTTCATATCTATAAATACATGTCTTTAAATAAATATATAGAAAATAATATTAACTTGATGGAAAAATATGAAAAGTATATTTGAAAAATAGCTGACAGATTCTCCTTTCTGTAACCTGCAAAAAATTCGTTCTATACATACCTGGGTATTCTTGAGAAAAATATTTAAAAGTCAAATTTTTTTTATTATTATACCCTGAAGTGCCCAAACAAAGATTTCCATATGGTCTGGGCCCAAGAAAATAATTTTTAGTAGTAATTTGTTTAAAAATTTGTTTCTTCATAAAAGATTATTTTATTGATTTAAGCCACAGAAAAACTCACTTTCGAAACTGGAAAAACTGGAGTTGTAGAGAATATCTTCCCTGAAAAAATTAAATTACAAAAATTCAACCCTTTTTCAAAAATTGTTAAGAAGCGATAGTGAGAAAAAATTCAATTATAAAAAATATTGTTAAAATACAGTTTTTGCACGTTTTTAAATTTTTCTATTAAAAATAATGGTTTTCATGTAAAATTATATCAGCAATATTATTTTTAGTCTGAAAATCCTACAGAAACAATTTTTTTCAGAAACATGATTTTTGGCATGAGAACTACCTTAATTCAAATTAGTGAAAACTGTTATGGTAATTAACTTTAGTAAAAATGATTTATCATTATTATTTGTTTTTACTATTTAAATTAGTATTTTTGAGAATTTCTGTGGATTTTTCTAAGCATTTCGAAATGATTTTTCTAAAAATCCTACAATGTAGGTATCTACAAATTTTTTTCAGAACTTGCAAAAACTGTTTCTTTGGAAGTCGCTCCATAGAGATTTCAGGAATAAATTTCCGCAGAACTAGTGCATTTTTAATATATTTTTAGTTTTTTTAAAATCTTTTAGACCCACTAATCGTCAAATGGTTCTGCAAACTGATCAGACACTTTATGCAGTCATTCCACCCTTGATTCGTAAATCAATTAATCAATCTATCGACCGATCCATCTGTGCATCTGTCACCATAACTGACTGCTGAGTCATCGATGTGAGGCCCACTGTAACATATATTCTTGACGTCAAGTTCAAGTACTCCTTCCACTTAAATTATATGAAACTTCATATTTTAATCGTGACAGGTTCTTTTACCGTATAAACTATAAAATTAGGAATTTTCATTATAATTGTTATTAAAAAAAATCTTAATTCTATATTGCCTCTATTATATATCAATGTTCCTTTTATCAAAATTCGCGGTAGCGGTTCGCCGCCAAGTACTAAAAAAAATTATTCAAAGTAGGTGCTATGCGCCTAAAAAACAGGGTTTCGTAGCCTATTAGGAACAAATAATTTGTTCAAACATCCTCGTGTTATAACTTCCCACCCCTAATCTTTCTAAATTCCTCACAGAAAAAACTAAGAATAAAATTTGTTGCAGGAAATTTTTTAGAGCGATAAAGTTTTGTTCAGCCAATTTCGCGTCTTTCAAAATACATGTATTTTTCATGGAAAAACAATAGAAGGTTTAACCGATATTTCTGTAAAGTTTATCCTCTGAAGTTAATTTTTATTGCAAAGAATCTTTCGTCGAAAATCGATGTAAAGTTTATCTTCTGTTTTTTCTGTGCTCTACTTCACCTTCCAACACTTAAACCTTCTCTTTCCCTACCTTCTCCCGCTCCTTCCTTATTTAATTCCCCTTCTTCTCACTTCTCCCACATTTCCCCTCACATCATCACCCCCTCCCCCTATTTCCCCTTACTTCACCTTTTTACCATCCATTCATTTTCCACCATTTCTCTTACTTCCTCTACATACCCTCTGCTCATTTCCCATAACTTCTCATACTTCCCCTACTTACCCTCCACTCATTTTCCACAATTTCTCCTATTTCCCCTACTTGCCCTTCCCACATTTCCCACCATTTAATCTGATTCCACTTCCTTCATTTCCTCTTACTTCCCCTCTTGTCATTTTACCTACTTGCCTACTACTACTTGGCCGCC
Source organism: Andricus curvator (assembly GCA_932195095.1). Taxonomy (NCBI): domain Eukaryota; kingdom Metazoa; phylum Arthropoda; class Insecta; order Hymenoptera; family Cynipidae; genus Andricus; species Andricus curvator. Next base: position 153,959 of record CAKNYM010051071.1, read on the forward strand.
AGGCCACTTTTTCTTTTAAGATTACACCACTGCATAAAACAGTATGTTAACCATAAATATCTAGATTTTAAGTAACATCGGCCCCTCAATTGCAATTGAGTGTTGTAAATGATTTAAGGGAGCTTTTCAGACGTTTGTTCGAAAACGATGATGATTACCAATTTGCTCTTGAAAGTTAGGAGAATGAAGGGTAGAACGAAGGGATGAAATGTCTCAGCTAAGCGAGGGGATGAAGTCAGGGCTTGTGATGCCGAAGGATTAGAGGATGCACACTAACAAGAAAAGAGAGGGTTGTGCCACTATTGCTGACACGAGGGGACTCGTATCAGTTCCCTGGTTTCCAGGTGAAAAAATGGAGAGAGTGTTGACCCGAGTTCACTTTCCTTCCGGATACGATGCTCAACTTATTGACTTCTCATCACCCACTACCATTTAACAATTATCACAAAAATTAGCAAAAGAATATGGAAAATAATTTTTGCAAAGCGGGAAGGCTCTATATTCCCTCCTATATAGATTTCCTTTTATTTCGCATTTGAAACTTTGCAACTTTTTCACATTCACTTCGACTTTTTCGACATTCACGTCAGTTGATTTTTTTGGACATTTTATTTGTTAAAACAATTTTTTTTTAAACCAACGTGAACTTCGGAAAAGTGGAAGTGATAATAACAGTGGAAAAGTTACATAATCCTCCCACCCTAGAACTAAATAACTTACTTGAGATCGCTTCTGAATACGGGTACATAAGCTTTCATTTTAAAAAGTTAGCCTATTCCGAGGAAATGTACCGAGAACTGTGAGATAAAAATTGCATGGGTTTTGAAAATCGCCTTTGGATAGCGATTATAAATCGAATTTTCCATTTTTTGTAAAATTAGAAACATGTTTCCGAGATATGGAGATGATTAATGAGAATAAAAAAGTTTTGTATCCAGAAAAATTATTCTGTTCAGAGAAAAATCAAAATTGAAGATTGCCAGCTCACAGTATGACAGACATTTTTTCGCTAAAAATAAGAAAAAAAAAGAAAATATATTTGTGTTTTCATATGATGATAATAATTTCAAGAAATATCTACGTTAAAAGTTTCAAAAAAATTATTATAGTACTCAAAAATTTATATAAATATTTACAAAAAGATTATTGTAACAAAAAATGACAATTTGAAGAAATTCTTTCACCACTATGTGTATTTTCTCAATTGAAGTATAAAACTTTTGGGTGATAAAAAAATTGTTTCTTATTAATATAAAAGTTGATTTTTTCATACTGCAGGAATTAGTTTTGTGTTATAAGAAGAAAAAGATATAGTGCAGAAACTGTAAATGAAAAATGCCGATTGATGAAAATTTCAAATTATCCTCACGTAAAAACATAAAAAAATAAATATTTCCTGTTCATTTTATTTTGTCATGGATGAAAAGGAAATAAATTTGAAAGAACCATGTAGGCGGATCTTGGACTACAAGGTTGTTTAAAGGAAAAAAAGTGTCTTTGATTTCAGGGAACACTTCTCAAAAACCTCCCATTTGGTGAAAAATAACTGCAATTTTTTTCCGAATTCGGTGCTGTTAAACCACCCATAAACATTGAAAATTAAAATTTTAGAAATTGTTTTCTTGTTTAATGTAACAAAGTTCATATAAAATACGTATAAATATGTATGGAATTTTTAAAAAATAACATGCACTATTTGAACTATCACCAGAAGAGGTAAAAAGATGAAATTTTTTTTAATTTGACAAAATCACACATGCATTTTAAAAACACCCATTTGTATGAAAAAAAAATAAGTTTTTGAGCTCTTTACAACTTCTTATGACAATATTGCAAGCAATGAAAGAATAATAATTTAATTCTTTATTCACAAAAACTGTATGAACCGTAGTTGGCTGTCAAAAACAGGGATAGTTAAAAACCATTTCTTCTAAATTTTACTTATTTTTCATATTTAATTAAAAAAATTCCATATGAAATTCGTTTCAATGTGTACTAGAAAATATTGAAAAATAACATAAATTATATCGTTTGAAGATAGCACCCTCAAGCGAAACAATCCATCCTTTTTAGATCATTAAATATATTTTACGGGTAGTTTTTAACTAATGAAGGTTGAAAATTGAATGGAAATTGAAATATTCGCACCCGGACCAGTGAGAAGCTCAAACAAAATTTTTTTTTTAATAAAAAGTAGTGCTTTTTCAATTCAAGTGAGTAGTTTTTTAAATTTTCTGAACATTTTCATTTTTTCACCTTCTCGGGCAGTAGTTTACAATTTTATGCAGGAATAAAATTATTCTTATGTATTATTTGTACTCTCTGAATTTGTAAAAATTTTCTTATAACTTGAGATGATTTATAAACCACAATAATCTTAACATATGATCCAGAGCATGGAAAATACACAAAATAATTTTGTTTAATCAAACTTACCAATGCAATCATATTCCTCTTGAGAATCTGCAAAATTGTATCAGTTGCAATTTGTGTTAATAAATATTTTAAAATATATCGATTGTCACATTATCTGCTTGATTTTGGATAAAATATTTAATATTTTGATGAATTATTTTGTGTATTTTCCATATTGTTGGTTAAATGTTAGGATTATTGTTGTTTACTAAACAACTTAAATTATAGAGGAATCCAAATAGTTGAAGAAATAAAAATAGTTGAAAAGGGCTAATTTTTAATAAAACAGGTGAATTTTCGACCAAAAAAGATGAATTTACCAAAATAGTTAAATTTCCAATAAAATACATGAAATTTAAACCAAATAGCTGAATGTTTAACTAAAAAAGATATTTTGTGAAGCAAAAATAGAAACGTTAAATTTTTAGTTTGAAAAATGAAGTTTTAATCAAAAAATAAATTTTGAGCTAGTTTATTTCAACCAAAAAAGACAAGTTGCCAACTAAATAGTTGAATCTTCAATCAAAAAGATGAATTTTTAATAACAAAGTTAATTTTCAATCAAAAAAGATGAATTTTCAAGAAAATAGTGGAATTCTCGATTTAAAAAAATGAATTTTGCACCAAAAAGATAATTTTTTTACTATGAAAGACAACTTTCCAATCAAATACATGAATTTTCTATAAACAATTTTCAAGCCAAAGACGAGTTATTTATATAACAGTTGAATTTTAATCCCTAAGATATGATTTCAAATAGTTTTAATATTTTTCCAAAATGCTTTAGTTTCCAATCAAAAGTATTGATTTTAAACAGAAGAGTTAATTTTTAACCACATAGTTTAATTTTCTACGAAATTTTTGAATTTTCAAGACAATAAGGAAAATTGTCTACGAAACAGTTGAATTTCCCACAAAAAAGTGCATTTAAAACCAAATTAGTCAAATTTTCAACTAAAATGATGAATCGCAAACCAAAAAATGCATTTTTTTCAAAGTAGTTCAACTTCAAACCAAGTAATTGATTTTTCAAACAAAAAAGATGAATTCTTAACGAAACATGTTATAGTTGATATTTCAACAACAACAAATAAAAATTAAAAAATAACTGTATTCAACCAGAAATTATGAACTTTCAAGAAAATAGTTTAATCCTGGATTAAACAGATTAATTTTCAATCAAATAATTGTATATTAAGCCAAAAAGGGTGAATATTTTACCAAAAAGATTGAATTTTTACCAGAAAAGATAAGTTTTCCACATAATAACTACATTTTCAACCAAATTGTTGAATTTTCAACTAGAAAAGATTAATTTTAATCCCAAAAGTAGAATAGTAACATATTCAGTTAGAAACAAATATTTTTAGTTAAAAGAAGAAAGTTTCATCATAGTAGTATAATTTTCAACATTCAACCAGAAGGATTTTTTTTTAACCAAGAAGATTTATTTGACTACCAAAAAATATATATTTTCAATCAGCGAGTTGAACTTTCAACTAAAAAGCATACATTTTCAACCAAATAGTTGAATTTTTAACTGAAAAATATCAATTTTGAACAAGAAATGGAATATTTTAGTTTCTAATTTCAAAAATCAATTTTCCACCAAAAATGAAACGAATTCTCAACAAAATAGTTACATTTTCAATCAAAAAGATAAATCTTTAACTGAAACAATAATTTTTGATGAAGTAGATGCATTTTCAACAAACTAATTAAATTTTTAACTAAATAGTAGAATTTTCAACCAAGTTTATGGACGCCCCCTTATCTCTGTTCAATAAAAAAATATCAAGATGCACCGTAATTTTTGTAAAGTTTGTGTTTTTTGGACTACCCTACTATAAGAATGTCTTATGTCAACTTTTTTCAGACGGAAATTTTCTGAATAATGTCTGGGATTTTTTTACTTGGAGTGAACTAAATATTTATGCATTAAACATGCAGAGAGTTTGATAATAGTTTTTTGGTTCATAAAAGTGGTATTTTTAATCAATGTGTGGTTATTCGGATTTTCTACACTTTTTCCATTTCTTACTTTTTCGGGCATGTTTCTATGATTTTTAGGTAATTTATAAAGTTATGAACAATTTTGTCAACTACTAAGGCCCATGAGAAGACCAATAGATATAACAAAGAAGTGAATATTGAAACAGAAGCATTTCATTAAAAGATGATCTTCTATAGAAAAGAATCAAATTTCTCAATTTTTTAAACAATTTGCTTAAATCTGTGAGTTACGGAAAAAGTGAATAGGCAATTCGATTCTACAGAAAAAAAAAATCACATATAGTTCATGTGTTCGACAATGTTTGTGTCCACCCAATTTTTTTTCTAGTATAAACAAACAATTGCATAGTATGAGACTCTCTCCAGCATTCATTTATAATACCTCACAAAAGGGGTAAATAAAAAAATTATCCAACACATCGACTTTATGTGCCTTTTTTCGTAGAATCAAATGACGCAATCAATATGACTGTAAGTCACAGACCTAAATATATTTTCAAACCAGTTTTGTTTAAAAAATTGAAAAAGCAGATTCTTTTTCATGAAAAATTATCATTTAATGAAATGCTCTCACCTCAAAACTAACTTTTTGTTATATCCATTGGTGTGACAATGGTTCTTAAAAGATTGAACAATTGTTAATCATCTTTGCTTCCTTCTTGATTGACCTATTTGTATTTTTTTATTCTGTCTTTCTTAATCAGGAAGCTAATGCGTTTGCTAATAATAAGGAAGCAAAGTGCTCTTCCAGCGAGCAAATTAAAATTATCATTACAAACAAAGTGAAATCACCCGAAAACAAATTCAGAGCTAGTTAAATTTTCGACAAATCTTTTGTAACTAAATACCACTTTAACAAAAAATCAGACCGATATTAGTACAAAATAATTGTTCATTGCAACAAAGTGATACTGATTAAATAGCAGCAAAAAAATCAATGCTTTTGGGCCATCCCAATTGGACAGTGGATAGTGGTCAATGGACAGTGGACAGTGGACATCTAACTACCCTACCAGGTTATTAAGACGCTTAATTAAAACCCCAGCTGGTGTGAATGCTGTTCATATTAAATTACTCGATCCCTCGTGGACTTCCTTGACTGCCCTGTTTTTTTTTTCTTTTTTAATTTACTCCTTTTTTAGAATGAACACTGAACATGTGCTGGTCCCAGAACTCCAGCATGCGACTTTGGTCACGACTGGATACACCCAGACAGGAAATATTCGCCGTTTGCAAACGACTTGGTGCAGACGAGTGAGTCTTCGCCGACATGACATACCGCGGGTGTTCCGGAGCTAAACCTAGAGTGCTAGAAATACACCCTAAAGTTAATTCAAGTACATCGCCTTCGCTGTAGCATACACATTGCCTTGTCCTCGCCATCACCACCCCCCTCATTGAAGCAAACTATGTAGACGAATCTACTACTAATTGGTGGCATTGGTCAATTAAGTATCTCCGTCAGGCCGTCACAGATCATTCTACCCTCGAGGAAATCAGGTCGACGATCTTCAAAGAATCTCACACTCTCACATTTCAAAACAAATCCGGAATCTTCTGCAAAATTAGGCTACTACTAGCTTCCAGTTGCAGGCAAAGATGCTCATACGTCAGCTGATGTTAAAAGGCAAAGGGGCTGATGAAAGACTATGTCACACTTTTTTTAACACTTTTTTCATCCCCCCTCCCCCTCTTTTTCGTCAGAGATCATCACACAAAGCTTGAACCCCCAGAATGATGACCCCAATGATAACATCCGTCCAATACCATAAGTCAAAATTTGGTCTTCGATTTCATTTGATAAAGGCCTTAAATAAAACACAACACATACAAACATAATATGCCAAATGGTCAGATTTTCCAAGAAAAAGGAATTAACTTCGAACAGAAACAGTTTCATTTTTAACCAAATAGTCAAATCTTTGAGCCAGAAAGACGAATTTTTCAGAAGACAGTTGAGTTTTAAAACAAAAAAGACGACTTTCTAACAAAACAGTGGAATTTTCAACAAACTATAAAATTTTTAATAAAATAATTGAATGTTTACCCACATAGTTAAATTTTGGACCTACAAAGATGAATTTGCATCCAGATAGTTTAATTTTCGACCAAAACAAAATTAACTATCAAGCAAATAGTTGCATTCAAAACTAAATAGTTAAACTTTAAAACAAAAGGGATGAATTTTTAATCTATTAATTAACTTTCTAATCCACGAAGATGAATTTTCAACCAAATGGTCGAATTTTTAAACAAAAAATATGTAATCTTTAACCGAAAACAGTCGCACTTTTAAACAAATAGTAGAATTGTCAAGCCAAAAAGACAAATCTTTAAGAAAACAGTTGAATTTTTAATTCGAATGCATGAGGATTCTATGCTAAAGGACAAAAATATTCAACAAATTGAACAACAAGGTGAATGATTTTCAATAAAGTAGTTGAATGGTCAACTAAAATGACAAATGCTGAAGAAAAAATGTGTTTTTAGCAAGGCAGTTCCAATCACAACAAAATAGTTGAATGTTCAATAAGAAAAAATGCATTCTCAAAGAAAAAATGTAATACATATACGATATTTCAACCAAAAAATATTTTCCAATTAAATTTTCTACCAAAAACTTAATTTTAAACCAAATTGTTTGATTTTCTACGAAAATGATAGAATTTTCAACCAAAAACACGAATTTTCCACAATGAAAGTTGAATTTTAAGCCAAAAGTCCAATTTTCTACAGAACAGTGGATTTTCCAACCCAAAAGTATGAATTTTTTCACAGATGTTCATTTTCAACTAAATAGTTGAATTTTAAACAAAAAATATCAGTTTTCAACCAAAAATGGTATAGTTAAGTTTTTAGTTGAAAAAATTTATTTTTAACGAAAAAAAAAAGAAACAAATTCTCAACAAATAGTTGCATTTTCAACCATACTGTTGAATTGTTAACTAAAAACGATCATTTTTCAACTAATAATGGAATAGTTAAATTTTAAGTTAAAAAACTTCATTTTCAATAATAACATAAACAAATTTTTAACATAATATTTAAAACAAAAGACAAGGATTTTTAACTAATAAAATAAATTGTTAACAAAGTTTTTGAACTTTTCACCAATCAGTTAAATTTTCAATCAAGAGGATTAATTTTCTACCAAGAAAGACGAATTTACCACAAAATACATGTTTAGTTTAAAAACTTGATTTTTGACAAAAAAAAATGAATTTTCAACAAAATAATTACATTTATAATCAAAGAGATAGATTCTCAACTAGTAAAATGAATTTTCAACAAAGTAGTTCAACTTTCAACCAATTAGTTAAATTTTCAAACAAGAGGATTAATTTTCTACGAAAAAAGAGGAATTTACCACAAAATACTTCAATTTTCAACCAAATTGTTGAATTTTCAACCAAAAACGATCAATTTTCAACCAATAATGAAATAGTTAAATTTTCAGTTAAATGAAATAATTTTCAACTACAAAAAAATCAAATTTTCAACAAAATGAATAAAATAAGAACGAAAGGGATTGATTTTCAACTAATTAAATAAATGTTTGGAATTTTCAACTAAAACTATCAATTTTTAACAAACAAAAAAAATAGTTAAATTTTAATTAAAAAACATTATTTTTCAACCAAAAAATTGAATTTTCATCAAAATAGATCAATCATCAACCAAATAGTACAGTTTTTAACTGAAATAGATACAAAATAAAATCACTAATTTTCATTTTTTCAAGTATTGCTTGTCCAGTTACAATTTCTAAATCTAATCAATTTTCCTATATTTTTTGAAAATTAAACTCATTGCATTCATGAGGCCATTAAAAATATTTATCTACATTTTTTAACGATCAAGATATTCAAAATTTCAAAATTAAAAATGTTGAATTTTAAAAAGGGTTAGAGGTAAAATGGATAGCTGCTTTCTGTTAAATATGTCGCTTAAAACACATCATTTTTCTGCTTCAACCTGAAGAATATTTGTATCTGTATAACAACTTCATTTTCAAAAACATTCTTCCGCATACAATTTTTGATATGAAAACTTTTCTTTTGAATTTAAAAATAATTTTTCTCCATAACTATAAAAATAAAAATTTATTTTGATGAAAATTATTTTCATGAAAAAAATATGTTGATGTGAGTGATGACAGCAAGAACCGCAAGAAAATAATGCGAAAGTAAAGCTTTCTGTAAAATAGTTTTTCAAAAAATACGAAATTTCCGCATTTTCAAAACCTGCTAATAAAATACAACACATCAAAAATTCAAAACAGAAAATTTCATTCTTTATTGCACATCTACCTAATTTTTATAATTTTTTATCTTCTGATAATAAAAAAAGAAATTCTATTACACAGCAAATTTTATTTTTCAATTCATATCTACATACTAAGACCATCAACATCAGCCATCTTAGAAGACAATCGAACTTATAGAAAATGTTCCAGCATAGTGGTTTAAAAAAATGAAATTTTCTCATTGTTCTTATTTTTCAACTTCTAAAAACGAAAAATCTAAAGTATGACATAGCAAATTTTATTTTTTAATGCACATGTACATGCGATGATCTTTAATTTGAGCCATCTTCGAAGACAATTGAACTAAAAGAAAATATTTCAGCATAGTGGTCTAAAAAATAAATTTCCTCATTGTTATTATTTTTTACACACTGATAACGTACGTTTTATTTTCAATGCACATCTACGTGTCAAGGCTTTCAATCTGAACAATTTCTGAAAAAATGGAAAAAAAATAGAAAAGCTTCCAGCATAGTCGTCTAAAAAGAGAAATTTCCTTGTTTTTTTAATTCTTCAATCTGTGATAACAAAAAAACATTAAAATAACATATAAAGTTTTATGCCAAAACTTTCTATTTGAGCAAGCTTTGAATACAATCGATCTAAAAGAAAAGATTCCAGCATACTAGCCTAAAAAACGAAATTTCCTCATTTTTCTAATTTTGTATCCACTGATAACAAAAAACAAATACTATGACGTAGATGATTTTATTTTGTAATGCACATCTACATTTGGAGACGTCCAATTTGAAACCTTACTGATAATTATCAGATTAAAAATAAAGTTTTTAGCATAGTGATCTAGAAAAGAAATTACCTCATTTCTAAATCTTTGATAACAAAAAAACATGAGCATTACATAGTAAATTCTATTTTTTATACACATCTACATGCCAAGACTTTCAGTTTGAGCCATTTTCGAAGAAAATCGGATAATTTTTAGGGTATTATAAACCCTATACAAAAAGAGCACTCGCTATTAATATATATGATTTTCCCATAAAAGCATTCCCGAGTAAAAAAATAAAGTCTCAGTTGGGATCCCATTAGAATTCCGAATAAAGTCTCTATAAAAAATAACCGATACGAGATAAATCAATACTAAAATACTAACTTTTCTTCCACTTGTTTACAAAATCAAAAAAGGTGATAGTACCAGGAAAGTTCCTATACGTTTTTTTATTCAAATTTTTTACAAGTACTCGTGGGTTTAAATAATTTATTTATCCTAGAATATATTGAATTGATTATATTTTCCGGATCATAAGACCTGATTCATCATTATGAAGTGTGAACATATTTATTTTAGTCCTTTTTTAATTATTTGAACAATCTAGAATTTTCAAATATAAAAAAAAAAAAATTCTTTTCTGCAAAATTTCTACAACTTACATTAGATTCCCCTGATGTTTACTGTATGCAGGCTAGTAATAATTGTTTAGACAATCCTAAGTTTTCGAATAATTTTTATTTATTTACATAATTCATTCTTAGAATGTAATGAGGTAACTTTTTTTTGGATCTACAACGTAATAACATTTCAAAAGTTTGAAGATATCAGTGTCTTGTATAATGATTTAATAAAATACTATCGAGAAAAACCTTAAAAATAAGTCAAAAACCTTTAAAATATGTGAATTATTTTCAGCGTTAGCCCAATATTTTGAAATATCGAAATTTCACGTTTTCTTGAATATCTTTTTCATGAAATTGAAATTTTGCCTTCAACTTGGACGTATTAGACGCAGAATTTTATTGCTTTTCGTACCACCAGGGAAAAAAAATTTCATGTTAATATCAAAAAATTAAGGCACTTTAGCAACAGTTAAAAAAATAGTTGTGAAGATAATTTCCGCCGGTAATGTACTTAATTAAAATTTGTCTTTAACTTAAAAAATGTTGTTTATTGAAAGAGTAATTAACCGTGCTAAAAGACACTTAATTGTTGATTGTTTTTTTAATCTCTGCTTACAGATTTGACCTAATGCCTTCGAATTCGGATTATATTAATCTTCTAAAAACACATAAATGTTCATTAATTTTGCAATCTCTGCTGAAAAAAGTTGACCTAATGCCTTCGCTTTCGGACTTATTTCTTATTTTATTGTGCAAGAAAATTCTTATCTTGTGTCGCGGAATCAGAATTTGGTGAAGTTATGCAACGGATGACGCAACTTAATTCACAATCAATTTCAATTTATTTTCAATGCTCTAGCATTATTTATGCGATATTTATGAAGTCCTTCACTTTTTTCATCTTCTTCAGACATTTATTTATCATGCATTTTATATGGGATTCACAAACAAGTAATTATCGTCGAAATTAAAAAAAAACGCTGACGTTTATAGAAGTTCAAAATAAATGCCGAAAATAATTTAAAAAATTGTTATTTAATAAATAAATAAAATATAAGCATGAAAGCACAATTGTCAACATCAACACACCCTGAAAAAAGCGGTAAACATTTTTCTGTATGGAATTGTTAACATTGATGAAGCAAATACTGATTCCTAAGTTCATATTATTACAAATAACAATATAGGTTTTCCTTGAATAACATAACTTTTTTGAAAAGTTTTACATCTTGAAAATATTCTTCTTATTTAACTTTTTATTTTAGTTGTTTTTAAAAATTATATTAAATTTCTTCATTCTGGATCTGAAGATGAAAAAAAGAGTCGTAATGTGTAGGACGTTTTAATATTAAGAATTTTGCCTTTTTAAAAGTTTGAAAATTATTAAATGAATTTTAAGGTATTATGGGCACGGTGGTCTCGTTTGATGGATTTTTTTTGAAGTTGGATAAAAATTATTTAGTCCAAAAATTGTGTTTTTGACTAAACTTTTTTTGTTATCGCTTCTTACTAAATTTTTAAAAATGATACAATTTTTATGAAGATAGCTTATCTTCTCGAACAAAAGATTTTACACAAATTGAACTCATTTAGTTTTAAATATTGAATAAACTATTATAAAATATAGCCATGCATTTGTTTAAAACATTTTTTGTTTGAAAAAATGTTGTTTTATGATTCGAGCCATTAAAAAAATTGATTAAGGTCAAGTTGTAGTAAATCTTTCTCGACAAAATAAGCTACGCATTCATTTAAATCTTACCATTTTTATTTATTTTTTTATTTTATTTGTAACAATTTTTTAAAATATACTCTTTTGACATATTTTGATATAATTCGACCCCAGGAGCTTCGAAATACAATATGTAGTGTATTTGTTCGCGTCTTCGAGAGGCATGTATCAAACTATTTTTGAATCTTTTTTGATGTACTTGTACTGATTTATGAAGTGTGAAAAAAATTCTTCATTCTGTTTATATGGAATAAACTTTGTTGATATTATGAATACTACAGTACTGTACCTGATACATTTGTTCGTGCAATAGAGACGCGCCGAGTGACCTATTGACGAACCTTCTATGACCTCTTATGATCTATCAGTACCGATTTATAAATTTTAAAAATTAGGTAAACTTTATATTACTCGTGACGCTAATTTCCCTGTTTTTTATTAAATAATAAATCATTTTTATTCCATTCGATACTATAAAATCATAAAAATAAATAGGTTCTATTTTTTATTATCAAATGTTACTTTTGACATATTTCTTAACAATATATTCAAATTATAACCAAGTTTCACGATTATTGGGACCGTCACGATTACTGGGATATTTACCTTATATTGTTTATCTTCTTTATATCAGGAAAATTTCTTTAATATTGATAATACAAGATATATTTGTTCGCGTCCTCGAGACGCGTCGAATGACCTATTGACAAACCTTTCATGACCTTCTCTGGGGCCGTTCAAAAACGTCTTCACACTTTTAGAAGAGGGGGGGGGGCAGGT
>CAKNYM010051071.1:166660-204404 GCA_932195095.1 Andricus curvator
ACGAAGAATGTGACATCACACATGGAAAATATACATGTGAACAAAAATGGTTTGGAATGCTTGAAAAAATGAAAATTAGTGATTTTACTTTACATCTATTGTTGTTGACAATTTTGAAAATTTAACTGTTTCATTATGAGTTGCAAAATGATCCATCTTTTTCGTTAAAAATGAACTTTTTTGTGGAAAATTCAACTGTTTTGTAGAAAATTGATCTTTTTGGCTTAAAAACTTAACTGATTTGTTGAAAATGCGTCTTATTTTCGCAAAAAAATTCGTAGGAAAAAATTGAAAAATTAAAGAAATTTAAAGAAAATTTAAAGAAATTAATTTAAAGGAAATTTTCGTAGGAAATTGAACTTTTTGGTAGAAAAATTAACTTTTTGGTTGAAAATTAACTTTCTGGTTAAGGATTCAACTGTTTGTTGAAAATTCATTTCTTTGGGACGAATTCAACTGTTTTTAATTTTTAATTAAAATATTTTTTGTTTGAAATATCAAATATTAAATTTTTCGTTGAGAATTAATCTTTTTGGGTAAATTAGAATTTTTTTTCAAAAATTGAAGTCTTTTCTCAGTTGAAATATCAACTTTATACTTCTCGTCGAGAATGAACTATTTTTGCTTAAAAATTCAACTACATGGTTAAAAGTTTAATTTCTTTCTTAAAAATTAATTTTTTGTTGTTGTTGAAGATTCATCATTTTAGTTGAAAATTCAACTACTTTTTTGTAAAATTAATTATTTGGTAAAGAATTTAACTATTTTGTTGAAATTAGATTATTTTTTGAAAAATTAACAATTTGGTTGAACATTTGTTTTTTTGGATAGAACATTCGTCTTGTCAGATTGAAAATTCAACAGTCTTCTGAAAATTCGTCTTTTTGACTAGAAAATTCAAGAATTCGTTTAAAATGCAATTTTTTCTGGATAAATGAATGTTTTCTTTCTGGTTTTAAAATTCTACTATTTGCTTGAAAATTGAACTAATTTTTTGAAAAATTAATTATTATTGTTAAAAACTGAACTATTTTCTTGAAAATTGAATTAATTTTTGAAAATTCAACAGTTTTCTTGAACATTCGCGTTGAAGGTATTTTGGGCTGTGAAGTCTCTTAAAATACTATTCTCGAAGGAATTCGCCTTTTGCGTTTGAAAATTCATCTCTTTTGGTAGAAATTGAGGATTTAACAATTTCGTTGAAAATTCGTCTTTTTTGCTAGAAGTGGACTGTTTTTCATTTAAAATACAAATATTTCTTTGGTTGAAATATCATCTATGTATTGTATTTTTGGTTAGGAATTATTCTTTTTCGATTGAAAATTTAACTACTTGGTTGCAATTTAAACTTCTTTGTCGAAATACATTTTTTCTTGAATATTCATCATTTTAGTTGAAAATTCAACTATTTGGCTGAAAATTTTATTATTTCGTTGAAAATTGAAATCATTTTTTGAATATTTGCCTTTTTGGATAAAAAATGCATGCTTTTAGAATAAAAATTAAGCTGTCTTCTAAAAAAATCATCTTTTTGGCTTGAAAATTCAACTATTTTATTGAAAATGCGACTGTTTTCGGTTAAGGATTATATTTTTCGTTTGAAAATTCCACCCTTTGGTTGAAAATTTAAATCTAAGGTCAAAAATTGATCCCTTTAACTTGAAAGTTGAAATATTTAGATTTAACTGCAGATGTTTGGTTGATAATTAAATTTGTTTTCATCGAACTCTCAACTATATGGTTGAAAATTCATCTTCGTTGGTCTAAAATTGTCCCTTTTGCTTAGTCCTTCATTTGTTTTGTTGTAAATGCAACTCTTTGTTTGATAGTTAATTTTTTCTAGTTGAAAATTAAATTATTTGGTCAAAAATTCATCTTTGTGGGTCTAAAATTCAACTGTGTGGTCACAAAATCAACTATTTTGTTGAAAATTTGATTCTTTATTGAAAATTACACTATTTTGTTGAAAAGTCATCTTTTTTGCTCGAAAATGCAACTGCATGGTATAAAATCCATATTTTTGGAAATTCATCTTTGTAGGTCAAAAATATAACTATGTGGTTAAAAATTCAATTATTTTATATGAAATTTTATACTTTGTTGAAAATTCCACTATTTTCTTAGAAAGTCGTCTTTTTTGTTTGAAAATTCAATAGCATTGTTGAGAACTCATCTTTTTATATTAAAATTCAACTGTCTTCTAAAAATTCATCTTTCTGGATTAGAGATTCGACTATTTGGTTAAAAATGCAACTATTTGTGGTTGAAGTTAATTTTTTCTCTTGGAAAAATTGACCATTTGGCTTAAAATGTATTTATTTTGCTTTAAAGTTCAACTATTTCGTTGTAAATGCACCTGTTTGATCTAAATTTTTTTTTGTAATGCAACTATTTGCTTGAAAAATCGTCTTTCTGGGTTAAAAATTCATCATTTTGGGTTTGAAAGTCAACTGTTTTCTAAAAAAATCTACTTTTCACCTTGACGTTAATCTTTTTTGCCTGAAAATTCTACTGTTTTGTTTTAAATGCAATATATTTCAAATAACATGCCATAGCTTTGGACTGCCCCTTTGATGATCTTTCATAATAATCTATCAATGGCAATTTATAAAACGGGAAAAAAATATCACTTTGTTTACATGAGGAAAATTTTTATATTTTCATCATAATAAGAAGGTTATAGTGTTTTGTGAAAACTGATTATCGCGGATTTCATCAAATCTCCACGTTTCAAGATCCCCTGAATCGAAAAAATAGGTCTTACGATGACGTCTAGCTGTCAGTGGTCAAATAATAAAAAATAAAAAATTACATTTTGCGGTCAAAATATGCAATATACGAAAGAAAAAGAATAACAACAAATTTTTTCAACCAGAAAAGATCTACAAATTGTTTATAGCCATTCGTCATTAGGTATTTCAGAATAGGTGAGGGAAATGCAAGATATCTGCAAGACGAGGGCCGAACAATAATACCAATTGCATGGGATCAAACTTTTTTTTTAATAACTTGGACAAAATGATTATTTACCATAAGTGTATTCGGATATTATTATTTATAGGATTGTAAAGTTTTATAACACTTTGTAAACCTTCCAAACTTTCAAAAGTTTAAAATATTAGGACGAGAAAATTAAAAATATGTTGAAAAATGCTTTTAAGTAATTAATTTCTGTAGTCCGGAAAGTGTGTATTAGTCTAAAGTAAAAAAGTGTGCAGTAGAAAATTAACTTTATTCTTCAAGTAAAATTTCCAGTTTTCGAAGCTAATATTTTTACAGTTTTAAAAAAGAACAAAATTCCTATCGATTTATTGCAGGTTTCACAATCTATTCCCTTTCCTCCTCTTTTAATTTTTTTTCTTGTTTATTATCATATTTTTGGCTGACGCAATCATCTTTTTTGGTTGAAAATTCAATTATTTGGTTAAACTGTAACTATTTTGTGAAAAATGCAACAATTTTGTTAGAAAGTCATCCTTTTTGTTTGAAACTCAACTGTTTCTCTTGAAAGAATTTGTTTGTGTGAAAATTCATCTCGTTTGGTAGAAACTTTAATTTCTGTAGTTAAAAATACAACTGTTTGATCAAAAATCAACCTGTTTTGGTTGAGAATTCGAACATTTTGTTAAAAATTTATCTTTCGAATAAATTCTACTGTTTTTGATTTAACATACAAATATTTTTTTGGGTTAAATATCAACTATTACATGTTTTGTTGAGAATTCATCTTTTTTCTTTAAAAATTCATTTCTTTGTGTGGAAGATTTATCATAAAATTTTTAAATTATCTTTATAATAAGAAGTTCGTCTATTTAGTTGATAATAAACATTTTTGTTGAAAATTCATATTTTCAGGTAAAAGATTTGCCTGCTCAGTACAAAATTCGTTTTTTTTTGGCTTCAAAATTTTAAAATTGGGTTAAACTTGTTGTTATTGAATTTTTTTGTAGTTACATTTATTTTTTAGTTAAAAATACAATACTTTTGTTCCCTATAAATTTGAATTGGTCAAAATTTTTAGTAATTTCATTTAGTGACTTAATTCTGGCTACGAATCAGCTATTTTTAATGATAAATCAGTAAAACATACTAATTTATCAGTGAAATTATTTGTTGTATAGCTAGAATTCAGTCACTGATTAAAATTGGTAAAAAAGTTGGTTGCGGATTCAACTATTTTGTTTGAAATTCGTATTTTTTGGTTGAAGATTAAACTATAAAAGATAAAATTCTTTGTAGAAGATTCATTTTTTTGTTGGAGATTCATTATTTTAATTGAAAATTCATCTCTTCGGTTGGAACTATAACTGTTTTATTAAACATTCAACTCTTCTGTTAAAAAATCATCCTTTGTGGGTAGAAAATTAATCTTCTACTTGAAAATTTATCTATGGCGTTAAAAATTCAACTATTCGGTTAAAAATTCATCCAGTTTCTTGAAAATGCAATATTTTTACTTGAAATTTCAGGAATTTGAAGCGTTTTAAATTGAATTCAATATATTGAAAAACTTTTGAACGTTTCTGAAACTCATGATACTTATTTCAATGTTTTAATGAAACGATTCCTTGACTCAAAACCCTAATTTTTATTATTTTAAAAGCTATTCCAATAAATGATAAAATAAATATTTTTTGCCTTGATTTTATTATTCAGTCGAATATCGTTTAAAGAATATAAGATAATATCCAAACACCCTTATAGTGAAAAATAATTTCTTTTCAGGTTGGAAAAAAAAGTTTCGTCGCATGCAATTGGTATTATTTTTAAATTAAGATTGAACAAAAATCTATTTTATCGTGAATAATTTTATGCAAAATAAGAATGAAAAAGATTCAGAATTAAAAAACAGACTTCTAAACTACCTTACTTTTCGGCTCATTAGAGACAAAATAACCAAATGAAAAAGGAGGGAGAAAAAGAGAAAAAAGTCAACCAAAACCAACCTCTCACTTTTTCCTTGTCTTTTTTATACTACCAGGGAACCAACGTGTTTCGGGGCCAATTTAGACCCCGTCATCAGGGATTATTTATAGGGAACTACAAGGTATGATTAATATATTCTTATGATCCAAATTTGCATTCATTAGTGAAAAATGACCAAGATATAAAAATTATTATTTATAATAAGATTGAAAAAGTATTGAAAATCTGATCTATTCAAGGAATTATTTTAAAATTAGAAAAAGAAAAATGGTACTCAATTAACTTCCTGTGAAAAACTGTTGAAAGTCACAAACACAGTCTCGAAGAATTGTGGAAATTTTGTTTTAATTTATATTAAAAAAGAAACAATTATTTTCAATGAAAATATCACTAACAAAAATTACGTGGTGAAGTATTCAAAGTACCGAGGCAAAATAACCTTCTTTTTTAACACGAAAACTCTCAAGGCATGCCAGATTTTAGAAATCGTTCCATCCCAATTTCAAGAGAGAGAGAGAGAGAGAGAGAGAGAGAGAGAGAATAGACCCTTCTTATGTTTATAGCTTTTCGTTTGCCAGGACAAGTGACATAATTTTCAATGAGCCTCTAAAACTAACCCAAAATATTCTAAAATACACATGTTACAAAAAACATTTTCAGATCTATGAGAAACCCAAAATATAAGAATTTGTTCCAAAAATCATTATCAATTATTCAGAAATGAATACAAAAATAAGATATCAAAAGTGATCTGAAAATAAAAGACATAAGTGAAAATTTTAAATAGAAAATTCAGCATAAATAATTACAAAAGTACTCATTGGTGTTTGACCTTCGGTGTGCAGACATCTTGCTAGCGGTCGTCACAACGTGAAATACCTAATTATTCGACATATAACTCTACTACAACTTAAAAAATGGTTTGTTGCAACAAGAAATATTGATTCACCTTTTGATGGTTTTTTAGGGGTGTAATCTTCTGTTGCTCTACATAACACAATTGATATTTACTATTCAATCTTCGAATCTACTAATCGGTAATATATGTACTTACTCTTCCTATGCGTAAAGTACACATGAGGGGAAAATGTGTAACGCGTAAAATGCGTAATGCCTACACGTATAATATGTATGCCGATGTGTTTCGTGGATGTAAGCTTTGAATGTGTGACAAACATGTAATTTTAGAATGTGTAACGTGTATATGTAGAAAGTTTGGTTGTTGGTTGCCTGCCTGCCCGTGTTACCCGATGCCCCCTTCACCTTCACTGCATAGGGCTGCACCGCACGCACCAGCAAAAAAAAACTGCATACGCACGATAACGGGGGGTGCGTGCCTGAGGGCTATCCTTATGGGGCTTGGGGAGGCCATACAATACTTTAGTAACCCCGTAATACCTCCCTTTACCAGGTAGACTAACAATAAGTATAAAGTAGCCTCCTACACGTAGTGCCCGAGATTAAGGGGTTGACTAAGGCCTGTGTAATGTAAAAGGGATGGCGCTATCTCACGGATGCAATGACGATTTATCGAATAACTCGGATAAAACGACTGTTAAATTACAATAAGGGGCCCGCCATAAGCTACATTACCAATTTTGGAATATTTTTGATCCCAACCCTCAATACCGCCCCCCAAAGTTGATGAACGTAATTTTGTCTTAGGGACCGTACTTAAATTACATAACATCTCAAGGGGGGGGGGGGGGGGGGGCGAGACATTTGGTTACAATTTCTTACGGTAGGGGGTCCTTCACTCATGTACGTGATTTTTGCATATTCGCAAAAACTTTCTCCTGAAGATTATTTTTTTAGTTATTAATTTTATTATTTGATTGAAAATTGAACAATTTTCTCAAAAAGTTATCTTTTTTTTTGCAAATTCAACTGTTTTGTTGAAAATTCGTCTTTTTGGGTTAAAAATTCAACTCTTTTCGTATAATATTAACCTTTTGTTTAAAATTCATATTTTGTTGTTGGTAAGTCAACTGAAATATTTTTTGGATAAAAAATATTTTTTCTGAAAATTTGTCTTTTTAATTTAAAAGTTCATATTTTTTAGTAAAATTCACCTGTTTTAGTAGAATTTTCATTTTTCTTGGACAAAAATGCAACTGTTTGGTTGAAAATTTAACAATCTTGTTAAAAAGTCATACTTTTTCGTTAATAATTCGACTATTTAGCAGAAAATTAAGTGATAGTCTACAATTCTTATTTTGGTGTTGGAAAGTGAACTGGAATCTTCTTTAGATGAAAATTTAACTATTTTTTTGAATTTTTTTTTATTTCATCTGTTTTACAAGGAATATTCCATCTTTCTTGAAAAAAATGCAACTGTTCGGTTGGAAAATCAACTCTTTTTTTGAAAATTTGTCTTTCTGATTTCAAAATTCACCTGCTTTAGCAGAAATGACATCTTTCTTGGATAAAAATGCAACTGTTTGTTTTAAAATTTAACAATTTAGTTGAAAAGTTATACTTTTAGGTTGGAAATTCTGCTATTTTGTTGAAAATTTAACTATTTTGTAGAGAATTTACTTCTTGGTTAAATTTAATACTTTGGTGTTGAAAAGAGAACTGAAATCTTCTCAGGATGAAAATTCAACTATTTAAAAAAACTTTTTTTTTTAAATTGAAAATTCATCTGTTTTAAGAGAAATTTCATCGTTCTTGGATAAAAATGCAACTGTTTGGTTCAAATGAAACTATTTTGTTAAAAAGTCATAATTTTGGTTAAAAATTCTACTGTTTTGTTGAAAATTTAACTATTTCGTAGAAAATTTACTTTTTGTTTAAAATTTATATTTTGATTTTAAAAAATGAACTGAAAGCTTTTCTTGGATAAAAATTCAACTATTTGGTAGAAAATTCAACTATTTCGTTAAAAATGTATCCCTTTTTGTTGAAAAAATTCGTCTTTTTGGATGAAAAATTCAATTTTGTTCGTAGAAACTTATTTTTTGTTAAAGATTCATATTTTGATCTTGAAAAGTCAACTAGAATCTTTTCCGGATGAAAATTCAACTATATTTTTAAAAGTTGTTTTCTTTTGAAATAAAAATTCATCTGTTTTAAGAGAAATTTCATCTTTTTTGGATAAAAATGCAACTATTGGATAGACAATTCAAGAAATTTGTTAAAAAGTCATCCTTTTTGGGTGAAAATTCGTCTTTTTGGATTGAAAATTAAATTTTTTTCGTAGAAACTTATTTCTTGGTTAAAAATTCATATTTTGATTGTGAAAAGTCAACTAAAATATTTTTTAACAGAAAATTCAACTTTTTTTAAATTTATCTTTTTGATTTATAAATTCATCCGCTTTGGTAGAAATTTCTTTTTTTTTATGAAAATGCAACTTTTTGGGTAAAAATTCTTCTTCTTTTGCTTGAGTATTCAACTATTTTATTTGAAAGATTTGGTTGAATCACTTTGTTAAGAAATCATTTTTTTTAAGAGTTACATTTTTATTTGAAAATTCATCTCTTTGGTTGAAACTTTAACTATTTTGTTGAAAATTAATCTTTTTAAATTGAAAATTCAACTACTTGGGTAAAAGTTAAACTACATTGTTGAAAATTTATTTTTTTGTTTGAAGGATTATGTCGTTGGTTAACAAATTAACTGTTTAGTTGAAAAGTCTTTTTTTTTTGTTTAAAATTAATTTTTTAACTGAAAATGTGACTTTTTCATTTTTTGAAGATTGATCTTTTTTAGTTGAAAATTCGCCTATTTTGGTAAAAACAATAATTTTCTTGGTTTAAAATTTCATGTTTGTTGGGTAAAAATGCATCAGTTTCGTGAAAAAATAATTTGTTGCTGAAATCTTTATTTGTTGAAAATTCATCTTTTTGGTTTTAAAAAACTTCTCTTTGTGTAAATTTCATGTTTTTTGATTGAAATATAAACTACGACACTTTTTGTTGGGAATTTATATTTTTAGTTTGAAAATTCGAATATTATGTTAAAAATTTAAGTATTTTGTTAAAAAGCCATCTTTTATAGTAGAAAAGACATTTTTTTGTTTAAAATAACTTAATAAATTTTAAAATTCTAAATTTTGTATCTGAAATACTGTTTTATTCCGTTTATCAAAGATTCTATGTTAAAAGTATTTCAAGATTAAACTGCTGGTAATAGAATATTAATGATCAAGGAAAATGAAAAATTAGACAAGGAAAAATAAGGGAATTTTGAAAATGATGTTCTCGGACACGCTGCCTAATTCTAGTAGCAACAACTAGTAAAACATTTTTGGAAAATAAAAATTACGTACAGAAAGAGTGGGGTCATCGATCCCCCGTTATTTGTTCGTTTTCTAGAAAAAGAAAATCCGCAATTTTATTTTTTTTCTTTTAACACTAACCCGTGCCCTCGGGCTTTTGAAATTAACATTGGGTTTTAAATGGGAAAAGCTCGGTTTTCGAAAAAATGGAAAAAAGAAGTACTTGTTATAAACTTTATATGAATTAAGCTATAGCCGCCTCTTAAGAAATGTTCCAGGAATAATTTCCACTAAATAACTTTCAATTTTGATTCCCCAATTCCCTTTTATTATGTCCGGAAAATTCCCTAAAAAATGCAAAATGGCAGTTTTCTTTAAAATTTATGCTAAAGACGGTATTTTTTTAAGTTTTTTCAAATTGAATGATTTTTGATCGATAAGTGAAGGATTTCCAAGTATTTTTTCAATAATTTTTATTTCTTGAAATAATCATTATTTCTTTAAACAATTTTTTTTCTCCTGTGAGTCGAGAAAATTTATTATCTTTCGGGATAAACGATATAAAGTTGATAAATGTCAATAGTGGTACTTCTTCCTTAACATATTTTGTAATTATTCAACAAATTTTAATTTGTTTAAACAATTTTTTCTCCTTCAAAACGTAAAAAGTTATTATTCTCTGGAATTAATGACAACTTTAACTAATGTTGAGAATAATATATTTTTTAAGGATATTTTGTAGTTAATTAAGCAATTTCAATTTGTTTAAACACTTTTTTCCCCTGTTAAGCGTGAAAAGTTATTTTTTTCTGCCAATAATGGCAGAATTATTGAATTTTAAGAGTAATATTTTTTTGCTGAAGATTTTTTGCAATTATTTAAACAATAATCACTCACTTGTGCCTTTTCATAGGGAAGGTGGAGGAAAGTCTAGTTTTTTTCGAATCTCTTACAATATGTCACTTATTATTCAGTATGTCCTTACCTCAGAACGTATGTCCTACACTGTTTAAAGAATGAAATTAAATTGCTCTAAGAAAAGTATAGACCATTTTTCTCTTCTTAAAATTACTTCTTTGTTCATTTACATTTATATACTTTAAGAAAGATCTACATGCAAATTATTTCCAATTCACAGATTCCATTATTCTACGGGGGTGATTTTGAGAAAAAAACGGACCATAGTTTACATAGAGCAATTTAAAATATACGGTATGCGTTCTAAGATGGAGAATTACTGAATAATAAGCAGCAATCTGTAAGAGATTGAAAAAAAAAACTTTTCCATACCTTCCCTGTAAAAAGGGTAATCCATTTTTGAATGAAAATTTTTCCTTTATAAGTTGAAAATTCAACTATTTAGTAGAAATTTTATGAATTTTGTTGTAAATTCATCCATTTGGGTAGAAAATCAATCATGTTTGTTGAAAATTCATCTTTTTGGTTCAGGATTCAACTATTTTGTTGCAAGTTCGTCTTTTGGTAGAAAATTATTCTTCTTAGTTAAAAATTCCTCTTTTCTGGTTGAAAATTCAGCTATTTCGTGAAAAACTCAACTATTTCGTTGAAGGTTCAATTATTTTGTTAAATATTAAACTATTTAGTGAAAGACATCTTTTTTGGTTGCAAATTCGACTGTTTTGTTAAAAATTCGTGCTTTTGAATTGAAAATTCTCCTTTTGTGGTAGAAAACTCATCTTTCTTGTTTGAAAATTCATTTCCCTTAAGTGGAAATCAACTTTTTCTCGACTGAAAGAGTACTTTAACCAAATAGTTGAAGTTTCAACAAAAGAATTAAATTCTTAACAAAATAGTGGAACTTCTAACCAAATAGTAAAATTTTCAACCTACAAAGATGCATTTTTCACAAAATGGTAGAATTTTTAAACAAAAAAGATTGAAATTCAACCAAAAACAGTGGCTTTTTCAACAATAAAGATAACTTTAACAAAATAACCTAATTTTTAGCAAAATACATAAACTTGCAACCAGGAAATATGATTTTGCAATTAAAATGCTGATCTTACACGTAATACTTAAATTTTCAAATGAATAGTTTAATTTTTAACCAAATAGTTAAGTTTTATACAAAAATAGTAAAATTTTCCTCAATGTCATTTTATCATTTCATCACTCATCATTCATTGCTATCCTTATCATCTCTTCCAATGATGAACCAAGATACATCTTTAGGAACCCACGAATGCTTCAGGAATTTATTTTCTTTTTTTCTTTTTTTTCTTTCGACAAGCTTTAAATCATCTTTTAAAATAATCGCATTGCATTTTAACAATAATACTAAATTGATGACAAGATGGATAATTGAGCCGTTATAAAAAAAAACCACCTTAGTCGACTCAGGTTTTGGCAGGAAATTGCCAAAGAAACTTTTCAAAATATGTTTATACAAACTGGAAAATACGTATTTTAGATTGTTTGAACAATTTCAACCCCATTAGATGTCCCTTCTTGTTTGTAAAAAGACATTTTGAAAAGTTTCTTCGGCAATTTTGAGCCACACCCTAAGTCGAAAGGTGGGTTTTCTACAGAGCGGCTCAATTTATTTAATTATTAGTTCGATAATTAATAATTTATCACCAGAAATCCCTGGTATGAGAAATATTTTGATTGAAGTTGAAGGGAAAAGGCTTAATATTAGGTTGGTCCAAAAAAGGCTTCATTTGGTTTTCTCAATTTGCTTCCCGACGAAGTGTTCCTTCTGGTATCAAAATGACCCCTGATTTTTGGCAGAATTGAACAAATATATTTAAGGAGCAAGTTTTTTTTCCAAGCATCGTCAGTTTCTTGAAAAATAAGAAAATCTTACTCAGATGCTTGGAAAAAAGTTAATTGATTCATCCTAATGCATGGGTGTACAAACAAAAGAAATTCGTGAAGGCATCAGAAAACTATTAGTTTATTTTGCAATCACTGCCTATTCAGAAAAAAATTAACTTATCGTCTCCAGTCGCGAATACTAGGTATGCCAAATGCATTGCTGTCCTTATCAAAATCATTATTAAAGAATGTCAAGAAATAAAATATAAAAGAATATAATTTGTTGGATATATATTCTCGGAAAAAGGAAAGATCCTTCTCTAAGTTACGTGCTGTTATGAAGTAATGGAAAAGTATATTATGCTAAAAAATCCACGAAAAGCTATTTGGTAAAGATTATCTAGAACTTCAAAAAGTGAAAAACTATGAAATTTGTGAAATAAAAAAGTGTAATGCTGTTTTACGATTAAAAAATGGTTAAAATATGTTAAGTAAATACTATTAAAGCTTACAGGGTGATTTGAAGGTATGGTATGCGGCAAAAATTAGATGTTCAATACTGTCACAATAGCATTAAAAAACAAAAGGTTTGGTCTTATTTTTGGAAATTAAATGAGATTTTAAGCAAGACTTATCTTTTTTGCCTTCTTGGTATTTGTTTACTTTTTGAAGTTCTAGATAACCTCTACAAAACAGTTTCGAAAACAATTTTCCAATATAATTTACTTCCTCACCACTTCAAAACAACATGTAACTAAATAAAGGATCATTCCTTTTCCCGCTGATAAATCCAAGAACCAAAATTCTAACATTCTTTCCTTTTAAAATTCATCAATGATGATTTGTATAATTTTAGCAATGCAGGATCAGCTGCGATTTTCGTGTTTTCATTTCTTGAAGTCAGAAATGGATACAAATGAAGTAATGTAGCCCGATTTTGTTGACATTTCTTTCATCATAACTATCATTGGTTGAAGCATGCTGTGCACAAAAAAAAAGGTAAATTGGGCAAACTATTTTGTTAGTAAGATATGGTACTGCTATGTCATCAGTTGATAGTGATATTTAATCAGTTTGCACAACAATTCCATTAGTTGCAGTGACTATTCAATTAGTACCTGCAACTAAGAAAATTGTTGTCCCAACCAAAAAAATAGCAGTACCATATCTTACAAACAAATTCGTGGCCCATCTAACCATTTTGCTTAGTGTACTGGAAAGTGTAATCTACA
This sequence comes from Andricus curvator, assembly GCA_932195095.1. NCBI lineage: Eukaryota > Metazoa > Arthropoda > Insecta > Hymenoptera > Cynipidae > Andricus > Andricus curvator. Next base: position 179,819 of record CAKNYM010051071.1, read on the forward strand.
CTCTGAAAAATGTTGGTTTGAATCAAACAAACATTTGGTTGACTCTATATTGAAGCTGGAGTTTGTTTGATTTAAATAAAATTTGTTCATATCAAATAATGTTGTATTTGTATCAAATAAGTTTTGTTGAAATCGAACAAACATTTGTTTCAATTGATCAAATATTTGATTGACCCTATATCAAAGAAAGAATTTGACTTGAATCAACATTTTTCTGACCATATCTGAAAAGTTTAAATCACTAATGAGTCTGTAATGCAGATATATCTAAATAACGGTTAATTACACATGTAAGTTTTTGTTTGCGTATGCGTAATGTGCATGTAATCTGCACGCAATCTCTGCATGAGGAAAGCGTATTTAATGCTTTTACGAGTTTTTAAACTCACTTAACTTCATATCTCGATCCAGAGTGCACCGCAACCCCTAAAAAGAAGGTGTTCCACCAGAATTTCATTTCCCTATCTTTCGATCCTGATTTCGCACAAGCCTCGGAATTAAATGGTGGTGAAAGCGCCCCCCCCCCCCCTCCCATCATAGGATTTTCTGACTTGCTTTCACTTTTTTCTTCTTCACTGAGAAATGTAGAAAAATTAATATTTGCAAGATTGCAAAATATTAAATCAGGAATCACAGCGAAGAAATAGCTCAAAAAAGGGGAAATTTTTAACAAAAAGCGGGAAGAATCTAGGAAACATTAAATATTTATTCTTGCATTTGAAAAGGAGAAAAAATCTTTTTATATGCGATTGTATAGTTTTTAAGTAATGTTAAATGATTTTTTAATTATTTCTGGCATTGAAGAATTGATTTTTACATTCTCATCAGAGAAGGTGTTAGGTTTGTGTAAAATTTGACCCCCCCCCCCATCTTTGTGAAATGTTCACGTTTTGAGACCTTCTGAACCCGAAAAGTAGGTTTTCGCGAAAGTGTATGTCTGCCTGTGTGTGTGTGTAGATTTTCAGCCTTTTAGTACGATAACTTTCGCTAGAATTGACAGATTGGATTGGCCTATGGTACACCCAGAAAAAGAATTTTGTTGGACCAAGAAAACTGTTTTCTTGGATATACATGACAATTTTGTTGAATCAAATAAATTTTCGTTGATTCAACAAAATATTTAATTAACCGCACAAAAGTTTTTTGTTGAATCAACCAAATACTCGATTAACCAAAAGGTTTGTTTAAAACAACCAAAAGATTTAGTTGGGTCAACTAAATATTTTGTTATCCATATAATAACCATATTCTGTGGTTGAAACAACAAAAATTTTTTCGATTCAACCAAATCGTTTTCTGAGTGTATGCTCTTTAAGTATCCTAAACTGACGGTCAAGTTCGTTAGCCAGCCATTTTGGATAAAAATTCAAAAAGTTTGAACATTTTCAAAATTTTTAAGACTGCTTTTTTCAAGATTTGAAAATCCTATGCATGGCTATTTGTAGTACTCAAAAGTACGGACAATTTATCTTGATGATTTTTTTCGATAAAAGAAAATGATCAGAGTTATAGCATTTTCAAAATAATAAAACAAGATTGTCATAACAACTCTTAGAATTTTTTTGAAAAACTGAAAATCAAATTTTGATCACAAAAAGAATAAGGAAAAATTAAAAATTCCATTTTGCGGTCAAACCATGCAAGGTAGGAAAAAGGATGAAAAGAAAAATTTGTGCATCAAAAATAGATCTACTTTGTCATTAATCACTTTTGAATAAGACGCATACTTTTTGTTTTATTTGTAAAAAGAAACATTCAAAATACAAAAATTAAATTTTTCGACAAACGACACAGGCTACAAAAAGAATAAATAGATAACATTTCTTGACCCAGAAAAAAAATGAAAATTTGTGATTGATCATTTTTTGATAGGAAGCGTAGTATTTGTTTTAATCGTGAAAAATAACATTAACAATGAAAAAATTAAATTTTTGGAAAAACAACGCAAGGTACGAAAAAAATCAATAGACAAAAGTTATACACTCGAAAAATATATATAAATTTGTTCATAATTATTTTCTGATGGACCGTGAAGTTTTTCTTTCATTCGTAAGAAATAAAAGAATTACATTTTTGGAAAAACAACAAAACCTATGACAAAAATGAATTAGCAAAAGTTGCTCACCCAAAAGGAGCTACACATTTTTTATTAATAATTTTTTGATAGGATGTGTAATTTTTGTTTTAGTGGTAAAAAATAGCATTGAAAATAGGAAAATTAAATTTTTGGAAAAACCACACGAGAGAAGAAAAAAATGAAAAGACAAAAGTTGCAATAAAATGTTTAATAAAAAAATTGTTTCCTATAGAATGCGCACTTTTTTTTAATTATCAAAACAAGACAATGAAAATAAGTCTGTTTCAATAAAAATGCACATCATATAAATTGTAATAATATAAATTTATTGAAATGATACATTTTTAAGGGTAGGTGAGAATAAAATTTAATGCAAGAAAAGGAACAAATATTAAAGTAGTCATGACAGATAAAATCTGTACATTATTTTGCGAGATACGCAATGAGAATGTGTTCGTTAAAGCCGAAGGAGCATTAACAAAAGAGAATTCACAATCACCAAATTACAGTTGCCAATGCTTTGACCTTTCATTTTAAAAGATCTTTGCACACATGTGAGGGAAGTGCAAAGATCGAGCGCAAGAAAATACATTATTGAGCGAGAAGCGTAAGATCCAAAAGTCGCGCGCCCTAGACGCGCTCAAACTTGCGAGCGAAGCAAGCTGCACGCGATTAGAATGAGCTCGCAGAGCGGACAGATTTTTTTAATTGGATATAATCAGGTCGTGGAAAATAATTTTGCGGTGATATAACAATGCCCGGAAAAACGTTAAATTTGTTGAATAAACAATTTTCATGTGTTTTAAATCGCCCTCACATTCAAGAATATTTCCTATTCTAAAAATTCCTGTATTACATTAATTAAATCATGATACTTATTAAAATAATTTCATATTTATATTCATGATTTGTTATTTCATCCTTAAATAACTTAAAATCTTTGACATCCTTCGAAATTTGTCGAATTCCTTCACATTTCTCGAAACTGTTAAAATCCGTTATAGAAATCTCTTGAAATTAAATTTAAATTGTTACCTATAGTTCTCTAGAAATTCTTTGAAATCCCTTGATATATTGAATACAAGTACTCAAAAATCCATGACAAATTTTTAAATATGGAAAGTTCTAAATTTTTCTAAGAAGGACTTTCTTGAAACTCTTTGGAATCTTTTAAAAAAACTTAAAATATTTTTAAATTTTTCTGTGTACTTCATATCCCTGGAAATAGTTGAAATCCGTGAAAAATCCCTTGAATTAGAATTTAATTTATTCTATAAAGTTCCCTAGAAATTCGTTAGAATCAATCTTCATTTTAAATTTTTCACTAAAAAATATGAACTTTCAACAAAAAATAGAATCGTTCAATTTTCAATTTAAAAAACTAATTAAAAAAACGAAATTTTTAAACATTTTCAAATGTATATTTATTTTTTAATTTTTAGCAAAATAGTTAAATTTTCAACAAAGAAATGAATTTTTAACCAAATACTTTAATTTTCAATTAAAAAAGATAAATTTTCAACCAAATAGTTGAATTTTAAACCAAAAAAATATACATTTTTTACCAAAAATGGAATAGTTTCATTTTCAGTGAAAAGAAAAACAAACTTTCAGCAAAATAGTTCAATTTCAAACCAGAGAGATACATTTGGAACTAAAATGATGAATATTCAAAAAATAAAATGAATTTAAAAAAAAAATAGTGGAACATTCAAGCAACAAGTTGAATTTTCAACCAGAAAGTTTGTTGTTTAACCAAGATGATTAATTTTCTAGAAAAAAAAGATGAATCATCAACAAAATACATGAATTTTCAACCAAGCACTTGAATTTTCAAATAAAAAAGATGAATTTTTAACTAAATAGTTCAATTTTCAGTTAAGAAAGGTCAATTTTGAACCAAAATGAAATAGTTAAATCCTTCGTTATAAAACTAATTTTTAACAAGAAATGAAACGAATTTTCAACAAAATAGTTAAATTTTCAACTAAAGAGACGAATCTTCAACCAAAAAAATGAATTTTAAAGAAAATGGTTCAACTTTTAACTAATGTAAGTAGTTCAATTTTTTACTGAAAAAGATTACTTTTTAACAAACAAGTGTAGCATTTTCAACAGAATAATCATATTTTCAACCATATAGTAGGATTTGTTAGCAAATTAGATGAATTCCAAAATAAAAATATAATGGTAGACGTTTCAACTACACAAAATCAACTTTTCACCAAGAATAGTTGAATTTTCTTCTAATGATTCAGTTCAAATTTAAGGGGAAAAACTAAAATGATCAATCTTTGACAGCAACAAAAATTAATTTTTGATGAAGTAGTTGATTTTTCAACAAAAAAAAAAAAAGAATTCTCAGCGAAACATATGTAATAGTTAATATTTCAAAAAAAAAAAAAAAAATTTTGAATCCAAAACATTTGAAATCAACCAAAAAAAGATATATTTTCAATATAATAGTTGAATCCTCAACCAAAGCAGATTAATTTTGAACCAAGCAGCTTTATTTTTGACCGAAAAGGTTGAACTTTCAACGATTGACGGTTATATGAAATTGCATTTATATTTCTCATTTAAAAATAGGAGGGGGATCAGCTTCAGTGTCACAAGTCATTTCGAAGGGCTGAGGGGTTCAACAAAATGTCGCAAATTATCACAAGAGTGAGGGGTGAGTCAAAAATCACTGAAAATGGCGCCACCCAATATGCGTGGATGCTTCCATAAATTTTTCCAAGTTCCACCAATTCATTTTTTTTTTCTTCCTCTTTTTTGATTTCGTTGTAAGGGCTCATGTCGGAGTGTCGTTAAAGGCTAAATGGAGCCCTTGGCAATTCCATTTCGCCTACTTGAGTAAGAAATGGTAATTTGGTGAACGGAAAGCCCCGATCGGGCGGTTTGATAAGTCCTCCTCAAAAACAGCAGACGAGTTTGGAGTTTCGAAATCCCGTGTTGCGGGTGATTGAATGCGGATGTGCGTGCATGCCGTGCACTCGACGACTCGAAGAAGGAGGGAATTGAGCGAAATTATAGAAGCCCTCTTTCGTACTGGGCGATGCTATCTGGCTCTTCCGCGAATTTCACATAAATAGGATATACGTTACGTTATATGTGCTTACTTACATATATACGAATCGCATAATGAAAAAAATGAACCAACGGTGCCTTGGTAACCGCGATGCAATTCGGCATGTCGATGATTTATGCACCCCAGAGAAATGACCAGTGTGCGTAAACACGTCTCTGTGTGTATATCCGCAACCGCAACAAACCGTATGGCTTTTGCACCAAACGGACAAAAAAAAGAGGACAAATAAAGGACCTGATGTCGCGAGGCTCCACGTGCACTTGGAACCAGCTCCCTACCTCGTTTGTGGAAAAGGGATATTCAGGACAAAGCTAAAGATCCGATACAATAGCCACACTCTCGACCAGTTACTATGTAACGAAACAAAATTAACGTCACTTTTCTTATGAGTAGGATAAAACGGATAATTAGTTTGCACAGAAAAAATTGAGGGACAGAAACGTTGCAGGTAATCGGTGAAGCAGGATAAACGAGAGGTGGGTACACCAAACGGAGGCAAACTTTCCGTGATAAGTCAAAGATATCTCCGGAGGATTCCGCTAGAGGCAGCACGTTACAAGCCTGTAACCACGGAAAGTTTACCTTAGTCTGGTGTAATCAGCTGACTGTTGACAAGCTTGAGCGATTACACTGAACAACAAAATTTTGGGCGCGGGATGCCTCATTGAAGTGAATATGTTTTTTATATGTATTTTGAACCGTAGAATACGAAAATGACCTCAGTTTTTGCCCACATCAGGATTTTTTTCTAGATCGCAAAATATCGATTTTTCGACAAATCCCTATTTAACGCAATTTCAGGATGATTTGCATATCGCGCTTTTCGTAACATTTAAATTAAAATTAATTTTGTGTCTACTGAAACTAACTTTTCTCTATTTTTATCCAAGCTGAACTTGATTTCAATATAATTTTCACGATACACAGTTTGCATTACAAGACAAAAACGTGATCAAATGGACAATGTTTTTTATTTTTAGCCCAAACACTTATTATTCTATTCAGATCGAAACAATTAATAACAATATTTTGAATGTCACTAACCATTGTATACTTTTAATTTTGTACTTCCCGCCGCCGCGAGAGCACGTCTGAGCTCGCAGCACGTCTGCTATGAGACACTAGGTGGCAGGACAGTCGTACTTCACGAACAGCTGTCATACCAAATTTTTCAGTGAGCGTATTGTGTATATTTGCATTTGTTGTTTTGCCTTTTAACGTAGGTATTTTCTATACAGATTTATCTCCGAATCACATTGATAAAGTAATCTGAACATGTTACGAAATCGTCAACGTGTGAATAGTCGTAGTAAATTCTGCTATGTATGTAGTGAGTGTGTATTTGAGGGGAACAGACGGAACTTTGCTCCCTCATTGCAAAGTGCATAAGAAAACTATTTTGGTTTCAAAATAAGTAATTGGGGTAAGCCTTGGGTTCCTTATGTAATATGTTTGACTTGTTCGATAAGACTATCAAGCCAAGACTCTCGAAATCTTCCTTATTCTATGCCTACAATATGGAGAGAACAGAAAGATCATGTGAGTGACTGTTACTTTTGTCTCACTAAATTAAAAGGATTTTCATAAAAAAAAAAAGATCGAATAAACTATCCACAAATGTCATCAGTTACAAGGCCTGTACTTGGAGTGCCAGTACATACAATAACTCCTTCACCAATGCAAGTAACAGCGGCAGTTTCACAAGAGTTTTTTGAAAGTCAACCGCTCAGTTTAGAGCACTCATCTTCTGACTTTGAATCGAATTCGCAAATAAAAAAAGAGCAAACTGAGCCGATCCGTTTTAATGAAAAAGAACTAAATGATCTTATCCGTGATTTAACTCTTTCTAAATCTAAAGCAGAAATATTAGCTTCTCGCCTGAAAGAAAAAAATCTACTTGAAAACAACGTTAAAATCACTTTTCGAAGTCGACAAGAAAAATTCAGAAATTATTTTTCAGAAGAAAATAGCTTTTTGTTTTCAACGATATCGAAGGGCTATTTTGCGAACTTCAGCTTGAATTTATGGTTGATGAATGGCGTCTTTTTATTGACTCTAATAAAAAAAGCTTGAAAGCTTCACTTTTAAATAATGGTAACGAAAAGCCATCCACACCAGTCTTTTATGGTACGCAAATTAAAGAATGCTATGACAATGTGAAAATTTTATCAGAAAAAATTGACTATGATAAACATAAATGGAATATATGTGAAGACTTCAAAATAATGAGTATTCTTCTGGGTCTACAGTTAGGCTACACTAAATATATGTGCTTTCTATGTCAATGGGATAGCCGAAATAAAGCAGCACACTATACACAAAAAATATGGCCACCGCCGATAGAAATGATACCCGGACAAAAAAATGTTATTGCACAACCCCTTGTTGATTCTCAAAATGTTTTCTTACCGCCATTGCACATCAAATTAGGTTTGGCTAAAAGTTTTGTCAAGGAACTGATCAAGCAATCTCCTGAGGCATACTCATTTTTAGAAGAAAAATTTTCACATGTTAGTGATGCAAAATTGAAAGAGGGCGTATTTGTTGGACCTGACATCAGAAAGCTCATGCTTGATGCGAATTTTGAAAAAAATCTTTCAGGCATACACTTAAAGACTTGGAAATCAGTAAAAAACGTTATCAATAACTTCTTGGGAAATAAAAAAGCAGAAAATTATCCAGTGTTGGTGAATGAAATGTTAAAAAACTTCAAGAAAATGAAGATTAATATGTCTTCGAAAATCCATATGTTGGATTCTCATTTAGAATTTTTCCCTGAAAATCTTGGAGCAGTAAGCAACAAACATGGAGAAAGATTTCACCAGGATATAGCTGAGTCAAAGAAAAGGTATCATTCTAAAAAAAGTGCAAATATGTTAGCAGATTATTGTTGGTCTGTCCTATCTGAAAGCTGTACAATTCATAAGAGAAAGGTAACTAGAAAAAGTTTTTCAATTTCCAATGTACACAAGAAATAAGTACAATCAATGACATTTATATACTATGTAATTTAGTTTATTTTTATTATAGAAAAAATACTACTTTTAATCGACATAAAAAAAAGTACATTTTATGTATTATTTCAATGAAATAAAAATTTGTCTGAAAATTAAAAAAAAAAAGCTTAAATTTAATAATATACCTCTAGCCTGTGACCTTATTAGGTTATTCAAACTAAACAAAGGAAGTTGGATCGTGTTAAATTGAGACCAAAACACAAGAAAAAGTGAGATTCAGTATAAATAAAACTAATTATAGTTTAGTTCTTACGAAGATCGGGATATGCAAATAAATGAAAAATGCGTTAAATAGGGATTTTTCAAAAAATCGACAATTTGCGATTTTAAAAAATCCTGATGTGTAGGGCAAAAACTGAGGTCATTTTCGTGTTCTCCAGCTCAAAATACATATAAAAATCATATTCACTCCAATGAGACATCTCGGGCCCACAATTTTGTTGTTCAGTGTTACCTGCAACGTTTCGTACCCCCATTTTTTTCTGTACAAGACCATCCATAAACTGCGTAACCAATTTGAGGTAGTAGGGGGAATCCCACGAAAATTGAAAAGAATAACAGAGGGAGTGGGGGGAGGAGGTAGTGAAAGTAACGTTAGATAACATTTCGGGCCATTCAACAACTACGTCACGCTATTTTGAACACTTTTTCCACCCCTCCCCTTACTTCATCACAGATCATCAAACAAAGCTTGAACCCCCCAATTGTTGCGTAAAAAAAAAAAACCCCCCCCCCCCCCACTTTCGATTCAAAATTTGTTATTCAACTTTATTTTTATACACGCCTAGAATGATACACAACACACTCAAACATAATATTTTGAAAGACTTTTGACAGCTAAAAATGATCTCCGAAGGGGGAGAATTAATGTATAGGTACCATATTGAATTCAATATGAAAAGCTTAAGGTGTAAAGTCGAAATACATTTTCAACAAAATAATTGGATTTTTGACAGAAAAAAGATGATTTTTAAAACAAACTGTTGAATTTTCGGCTAACAAAAAATTAATTTTAGACCAAACAGTTGCATTTACAACAAAATAATTGAACTTACAAGCAAAAGAAATGAATTTTTCAACAAATAGTTGAATTTTCAACTTACAAAGGCAAATTTTTCACCAAATGTCGAACTTTCAAAGAAAAAGGAATTTGCATCAACCACAGACAGTTTCATTTTCAACCAAATAGTCAAATTTTCAAGCTAGAAAGACCAATTTCCAAAAAGAAAGTTCAAATTTTCAACCTAGAACTTTTCCACCAAAACAGATGAATTTTGAATCCAAAAAAGATGAATTTTCAACAACAAAAATTATTTATCAACCAAACAGTTGCATTAACAACTAAATAGTTGAATTTTGAAGCCAAAAAGTTTAATTTTCAAGCCAAAAAGAAGAATTTTCTAAGAAACCGTTGAATTTACAACAAAAAAGTTATTTTTTTAACCAAGTAGTTGAATTTGAAATTAAAAACAAACAATTTTCAACAAAAAGTGGAATAGTTAAATTAACAGTCGAAAAAATTGATCTTTACCAAAAAAGAAAAAGACTTTTCAAAAAGATAGTTCAATTTTCAACCAAAGAGACGGATTTTTAAATAATAAAATGAATTTTTAAGAAAGTCTTCTGATTTTCAAACAAAAAGTTTCATTTTTAACGAAAGAGGATGAAAGTTCAATCAAGAAATTTGATTTTCTACCAAAAAAAGAGGCATTCACAACAAAATACAACTATTCTCAAACAAATTGTTAAAGTTTCAACCAAAAACGATCAATTTGAAACCAATAATGAAACAGTCAAATTTTCAATTGAAAAAACGTATTTTCAACCAAAAAAGAAAACGAATTTCCAATAAAATAGTTCAATTTTCAACCAAGGAGATAGATTTGCAAATAATAAAATGAATTTTTAAGAAAGTTTTTTAATTTTGAACCAAAGAGTTGTATTTTAACCCAAAAAGAATGAAAATTGAATCAAGAAATTGAATTTTCTGCCAAAAAAGACAAATTCACAACAGAATACAACCAATTTTAATCAAATTGTTCAAGTTTTAAGTGAAAATGAATAATTTGAGACCAATAATGGAATAGTTAGAAAAAATTAATCTTCAACAACAACAAAAACTAATGTTCAACCAAATTGTTAAATTTTCAACGAAAGGGATTGATCTTCAACTAATAAAATGATTTTTACCATGCTGTTTAACTTATAAACAAGCGATTACATATTATTTCAAACCTCAATCTAATTATTGAATTTTCAATTAAAAACTATCAATTTTGAATCAACAATAGAATAGTTAAATTTCCAGTTAAAAGGAATAATTTTCAACAAAATAGTTAAATCTCCAACCAATAAAACGAATGTTCATCAAAGTACTTGATCTTTCAACCAATTAGTTGAATTCTCAATGAAAAATTTAATTAACGAATTTTTAACTCAAAACCACATATTTTTAACTGAAAGCTATCTATTTCCAACAAAAAATAGAATAGTTGAATTTTCAGCTAAAAAAATTAATTTTCCACCAAAAGAAAATAGAATTTTCAACAAAGCAGTTGAATCTTCAAGCAAATAGTAGGATCTGTAACCAAAAGATATGAATCTTCAACTACTAAAAGGAATTTTTAAAAAAGTAGTTCAACTTCCAAACATGCAGTGAAATTTTCAATCAATAAGATGAATTTGTCGACCAAATAAGACGTATTTACAACAAAATCATTAACATTCAACTCCGTTGTTCAATTTCAACCTAAAAACGATAATTTTTTTAACCAACAATACATCAATTAAATTTGCGTTTAGAAAGAGTAAATTGCAACAAAATAGTTCAATCTTCAAACAATAAAATTATTGTTTAAAAAATAAGTTTAACTTTCAACCATGTAGTTGAATTTTCAACCAAGAAATATGCATTTTCAATTACAATTTTAATTGTGAATCAAAAATTGCGACTTTTGCAAAATATTTTGAAAATATTATTTTTTCCCTACTCCTCTCACTTCCTCCTTTCTGAAGAATTTAATAAATTCAAGAATCTTCCTCCTTTCCTATTATTCTGGTTTTTTCGCTTAAATGCGAACTGATTTAATAGAACCCAAAAAAAATCAGACTATTTTTGGATAAAAGTTATTTTGTTGTTGTTGAAATCTCTACTACATACTATATTATTGGTTCGGAATTCATTTTTTGGTTAAAGGTTCTGCTATTTGGTTGAAATTTTGATTATTTTGCTGAGAATTCATATTTTCGTGTTTAAACTTCAACTGCTTCACAGAAAATTGGTCTTTTTGGCTTCATATTTCAACAATTTGGTAGAAAATTAAAATGCCGTAAACTGGGGCTAAGTGGCGCATGTGGGGGAAAGCGTCGCGCCCTTGATTCTGCATTCCTGCATGCGATATTTGCTTCTTTTAAGAAAAAAATATAGAGACTTCTAACTAACAATTGTAAAACTTCCATTGGAAAACCTAAAAGAAGCCATATAGCGTTTTAAATACATAATTAAGGGTGCACCGCTTTCCCCTACGATCTGCTTATTCCCCGTTTACAGTATTCACTTTTTTGTTGAACATTTATATTTTTGGTTGAAAATACCACTATTTTGTTCGTTAAAAAATAAATTATTTATTTGGAAATTTAACTATTTGTTTGAGGATTGAACTGTTTTATTAAAAATTCGACTGTTTTAATTGAAATGAACTGGTAGAAAAATTCGTTTTTTCTTTTAAAAACTAATTTTTTGAACTGAAAATGGAAGAATTGCATTTTTGGTGGAAAACTGGTCTTTTTTAGTTGTAAATTCAACTGCTTGGTTGAAAATTTATTTTTATTGATTAAAAATTACCTTTCTTGTTGAAAATTCATCTTTTCGGGTATAAAATTAAACTTTTTTTTACATTTGACTGAACAGTCTAAAACAATTTAATATAAGAACAATTAAAAACAATCAACTTTTTCAAAGCTTGAAAACTTAACTCTTTTGCAGAAAATTTGTATTATTTTGTAGAAAAATCTTCTTCGTTGAAAATTCATCCTTGTTACAGGTTGGAAATTCAGTTACTTGATAAAAATGGCAACTATTTTGTTACAAATTTAATTTATTTTGTTGAAAATTCAACTATTTGGTTAAGTCATCTTTTGTGGTCGAAAATTCAACTTCTTTGTTGTAAAATTAGTAGTTTTGCATTTTTGGTCAAAAATTCATCCTCTATGTTAGAAAAGTCATGGTTCTTCGTTGCAAATTTATTTTTCTTTCCATTTGATTTTAAATTAAGATCTTGTTTAGTTGGAATATCAACTTTTACATTTTTCATTGAAAATTAATCTTTTTTGTTTGAGAAATTAACTACTTGATTGAAAGTGTAATAATATTGTTGAAGATTGAACTATTTCGTTAAACTCTTTTTTTGTTGTTGAAAATTGCACCTAATTAGAATAACTCCTTGTGCTTATTTCATTTTTTCTGTCCTCTTTACTTCCAACTTCTTGATTTTTAAACAAATAAATATTTACAAAAGCTTTCCATTGTTTTGGTCTCTTTCCAATACCATTATAGAGCCAAAAAATTAAAATTTGACAAAGATTGTCAAAATATCAGGACCCATGAAAAAATTATATTTTTACCTTGAGCGCTGACTAAGGTTGGACGTCATTTAAAAACCAATTGTTAAATATTTAGGCAAATTGATTGATCTATTGATGAATAAAATTTCCACATGTACAGGGTTTCGAACCCTCGACAGATTATCCACACCGACTTCGAGCACTGATTGATTGAACACAACTACATTCATTTAGTTTGATAATTTTCTTTCTGTCAGGAATATTTGTAAAAAGTCTTTTGCACATAATGACTTTAAACCATACTTTGAAAAGTATCAAAATATTTGTAGTATTCTTATAAAATTGCACATTTTATACAATACTTTTTATATTTCTCTCTGAAATCGTTTTAGTATAATTATAATTACCTCATTTTTAACCAAATTTTAAGCTATAGTGTTTTTTATGTTCGTTCTAAAAAGGAGAAGCTCAATCCATATCATTCTTATTTTAAAAAAAATTAGGACCGAGCCTACAAGAAATCAAAATTTTAAAACATTTTCTCTCGTGAAAAAGGAATTATTTATTTGAGAACTTAAAAATTTCTACTCCTCAAGTCAAAATTTGTTCTTCGATTTTCTTTGATAAACGCCTGAAATAAACACAAAAATAGTTCAACATACTTCACAAACCAAAATTCTCTTAGAAGAGGGGAAATAGGATAATTTTTTACGAAAATAGAGAAATAATAGAATACAATATTTTTGATAAAATTCATGCATAGGTACCATATTGAATTCAACATGAATTGATTAAGATTTCAAGTTGAAACCTATTGCTTTTCAACAAAATAGTTCAGTTTTCAACCAAAAAAGATTAATTTTCTACCAAAAAAGATGAATTTTCAACGGAAAAGTTGAGTTTTCAATCTAGAAAGTCAAATGCAAAAGTTTTTCTTTTTTTAACCGAAAAAATTAAATTTCAAAAAAGAAAGGATTTTTCAAACAAATAGCTAAATTTTCAACAAGCAAAATAATTCATTTGCGACCAAACAGAATTTTCAACCTAACAATTGAATTTTCACCCTACTAATATGAATTGTTAACCAAAAAAAATTGCATTTTCAACCAAATAGTTCAATTTTTAAGCCAAAAAGACGAATTTTCTAGAAGACAGTTGAATTTTCCATCCAAAAGGACGAATTTTTAAATAATTAGTTTAATTTTCTACAAAATAATAAAATTTTTAACAAAATATTTCATTTGACGACTAAAATGATGAATCTTGAACAACAAAAACTGAGTTTTTAAGAAAGAAGTTCAACTTTCAACCAAATAGTTGAATTTTTAATTCAAAAGAACGAAACTCTATCTGAAAAGACGGATATTTAACAATTTCAATTTTCAACAAAATAATTAAAATTTTAACGAAGTAGTTGAATTTTTAACAAAATAGTTAAATTTGCAACAAAATAATTAGAATACCAACTAAATAATGTATAAAAAAATAAATTTTCAACAAAGGAGTTTGTTTTTCAATCAAGTAGATGAATTTTCTAGAAAAAAAAATGCACTCTCAGCGAAAAATATAATACATAATTGATATTTCAAGCATAAGAAGATTTTAATTTTCAATAAAAAACAGTTAAATTCAACCCAAAAAGATTCATTTTCAATTAAATAGTTGAATTTTTGAACAAGAAAGATTAATTTTTAATCAAATTTTCACCGAAAGAAAAAATGTTATAAACGAAAAGAGAATTTGTAATAAAACAGTTGAATTTTGAAGCTAAAACACGAATTTATTGAACAACAATGAATTTTCAAAACAAAAATATGATTTTTTAACAAAAAAGCACCTTTTAAACTAAATAGTTTAATTTTGAACCAAAAACGTTCAATTTTCAACCAAAAATGGAATTGTTAAATTCGCAGTTGAAAAAACTTGTTTTTTAATTTAAAAAAATAGAATTTTCATCATAATAGATTTATGAACCACATAGCAGAATTTTATCTAAGATAAACGGATCTCCAACTAATAGAATAAATTTTTCAACAAACTGGTTAAACTTTCGAGTAAATAATTAAATTTTTGATCAAAAAGATTAATTTTCTACCGAAGTAGACGAATGTACAACTAAAGTGTTGAATTTTCAACTAAAAACGATCAATTTAAAAATAATAATGGTATACTTAAATTTTAAGTGGAAAAAATTCATTTTCCACAAAATACCTAAATCTATAACAAATTGAGTTAATGTTTAACAAAGCAGTTCAACTTTCAACAAAGTAGTTGAATTTTCAACCGAAAAAGATGAATTCTCAAAATAAAATGAAGTAGGCGAATTTTCAGCTAAAACTATCAATTATCAATAAAATACAGAATAATTAGATTTTCAACAAGAAAAGAATCGAATTTTCAACAAAATAATTAAATCTTCGACAAAATAGTAGGCGTAAAGATGGGAATAGGGGATAATAGTCTGAATTCAGGTGCTTTACGGTTATGAAAAAGAATATAAAATTTGTTTTTTTTTCAGTTTTTGACATCCATAGGCAATTGAAAATTATTTATTTTTTGTTATAATTACAGATTTCTGTTGACCGTGATTTTCTTCAGCATAATATTACCAGCAGACTAGTTTTTTCGGTTCCTGACGTAATAATAAAATAAATGAAATTTTAACATTTTCCAAAATCAAAGAAAAGCAGCCCAAAAAAAATTGTCTTTTTTTGATATTTTACTACAAAATTGATATTTTTGGCCCTTTTACAGGTTGCAACAAATTTGTAAAATTTTCCGAACTATTTTTTTAAGTTCGTATGGATGCTCTAAACGTTTTCTGCAAATTTCTTTTTAGTCAATGAAACAGTGCTCTAATTATCACCATTGTTTATTTAAAAAAATGCTTTTCTTAGCGCCAAAAGCTTTTTTTCTTCAAACAAACTTATCAAAATCTAAAAATTTTCGAAGTGAAAAATATTTTTCAGGTTTATATCTACAAATTTTGTTGATATCTCATTGTGGATAATTATGAAAATACACAAGCAAAAAGATTGAAAACAAGAGTCATATGATATTTTTGTTTCAGATAATTTAATTAATTTCCTAATTATCATATATGTTAAATACTTAAAAACATGTTTATATTATGAATTACTTTTGTAACTGAAGCAAAACAAAAGTAATTGGTAATATAAAAATGTTTTCAAATATTTAACCTACATGATAATTTGAAAGTTGAGTAAATGATCTGAAATATTGTATGTGTATTGTCATAGTAATGGCGATTTTTTCGGGCTAATTTTCTTTGCGCTTCAACATTTTTTCAATTTTAATCATTTTTTTAGTACTTCAGGAGTCGAAAAAAATGGTCTGCTCGTAATATTATGCGGATAAACGCATGCCAAATGGAAATCTCTCATTACTACAAAAAAAACCGTAATTTCCAATTGCCTATAAACTTTCTTGCTGTTCTTAACTTTAACATTTTTGAGGCAGCACTTCAAATCATCAAATCAAGTTCTTCTAGGGATCAAACTTCATTATTGGACTTATATTTTGAAAAAATCGAGGAGCGTTTTTAGTTTTCAAAGAAATCCTTTTTCTGGAACAACCTACTGGACACCTAACTCTGATCTGCTGGCATTGATATATTTGTTGTCGCCCCTTTGGCGAATTTAGCGCATAAGGCAGAAGGCAGAAGACAGAAGCTGGAATGCCCTTCAACTGATGAGAAATTAAGAGTTAAGAGATAACTGACCCGAAAGATGAATGCACGTTGGGTATATTAGCCTCTCGGCTGTATATGTCAATAGTGTGCAGTGAACTTGATCCACTGGCTCAAACAATCAAAGCTGATGACCAACAGCCATTCACCCATGCCAAAGAGGTCTCTGACAACGAGAGTGATGTCCCAGCTCAAGGTCAATCGCGCCTTCTGGCTCCCTAAAATTGCGTTAGGGGTAAATGCTATTCTATGGCGTGTCACAAATTGCCCTCATTCCCATGTAATTTTTTCTTCCATCATTCTGCTGCCGTGATATTTAAGAAAGCAGGATCTACAAAAAGAGGAAACCGAGATAATCGATGAAAACTGTTTAAATAATTATTCGTGTAGAACGCTCATTTAGAAGACTTTTTAACATTTGGTTTGATTGTTTTTAAGTACTTTACATATGATCTACTCATTTCTGCCAAAAAGATTAGACATCCAAAAATTTGTAATTAATCACGCAAAAAGGACGGATATGCAGATCTTGCGAAGACAGAGCCTCTGAAAACAGCTTTGGTGTTTACAAGAAAGCAGGATCTACCAAAATTTTTTAATAATGTTCTGAATTATAATAATTTTATTGTGAGCTATTATTAAATACAATGCAATACGTATATAATAAAAATTTTTTTGTTAAATAAATGAAATTATGTTTGGTTGGCTGGATTCAGTTGTTCATTTTATAATCATTAATTGCTTCCTCCTAGAGGGAGGCTTGTAATGACCCCAAATCTACTTTTTTTTACATATTTGACATATTTTTACTTCAGTTTAGAGATTTCAAAAAAAAATACCTTGTTTATATGAGAAACACTTTTTTAATATTCAAAAGACAGCAATACGATATCTAGTGTATTTTTTCGCGTCTCCGAGACGCATCGATCGACCTGTTTTTGGACCTTTTATGACTCACCAGTACCGATTTATGAGGTTTAAAAAAAAAACTTCATTCTGTTTGTATGAAAAAAACTTTTTTCAGATTCAAAACCCAACAATACGATATATAATCTATTTGTTCGCATCTTCGAGACGTCTACATGAGAGAAACTTTGTTTATATGAGCATAAGGAATACTGCAGTACTGTATCTGGCATGTTTGTTCGCGTCTTCGAGACAAGTCGAATGACCTACTGAAGAACCTTTTATGACCTCTTATCATCTAGCAATACCGGTATATTAACTTGAAAAATATATTGTTTATCTTTTTGATATGAGAAAAACTTGTTCAATATTGGGAATACAACAGTAATGTATGTGATATAATTGTTCACGTTCGCGAGACGCACCGATTGCCCAATCAGAAAACCTTTCATGACCTAACATTACCTACCAATATCTTTCTCAAATTTCTTAAGAAACTTATTTACTTTGTTTTGGAGACGACTTTTTCTTAATTGGAAATATAAGAATATTGTATTTGATGTAATTGTTCGCGTCTTCGAGATGCGAGGATCAACCTACTGATGAACTTTCTATGACAATTCTTCATCAATCAATAGCGACTCAGAAAGTTTAGAAAAAAGGTTACATTGTTTATAAGGAGAAAACATTTTTTTTTTAATTTGGAATATAATACTACCGTTAGTTTGAAAGTTGTTCATTGGATCAGAACATACCGATTGACATGTTGGTGGAGTCTTCGATTTTCTGAAAATAACATTTTCGTTAAGACAGAAACATTAGCCTGGAAAATATTGAAAGTATCCATTTTGCTTCCTCATAGAGAAAGCTTTGTAATGGTAACGTTTTCCAAAATATTTAAATTCATTTCATTAAACCTTCCCAAATTTAAAAATGTCTAATACAATGTTCTAAGCATTGTCCGGCTGCGTGAGTGTGTATTTGGATGTGTGTGTGTGTGTGTATGTGTGCATCTGTGTGTGGATGTCACACTTTTTTGTGAACACGATAACTAGAAAACGGTTGCAGATAAAGTGATGAAATTTGGAGGGCTTATTTTGCTCACTAATATTTCGAAACTGACCGAAGGATTTCTGAAAATTTTCATTGCTTTTTTTTAGCACTTATTAATATTTTGAAAATCGGTCTTTTATAGTAAAACTTTTTTCATTAGCATAATTCAAAGTTCATACAAGAATATAAAAGGTTTCTTGGTTCGAGACGAATCGATTGACCTATAATATCAATCCAGTTTATTGAAGAGTAAGGAAGCTATATGGTAGTGCATAATATTTGAAAATACGGTTTTTTATGGTAAAACTTTTTTCTTCAACATAATTCAAAGTTGATGCAAAATTATAAAAGATTCCTTGGTTCGAAGCGAATCGATTTACCCATAATATCAATACATTATATCAAAGAGTAGGGAAGTTATGGTAATTTATATATTTTGAAAATCGGTTTTTTATAGTAAAACTTTTCTCATTAACATAATTCAAAGTTGATGCAAGAACAGAAAAGATGTTTTGATTCGAGTCGAATCCATTGACGTATAATATTAATAAATTTTATTGAAGTGTAAGGAAGCTATGGTAATGCATAATATTTGAAAATACGGTTTTTTATAGTAAAACTTTTTTCTTCAACATAATTCAAAGTTGATGCAAGAATATAAAAGATTCCTTAGTTCGAGACGAATCGATTGACCGACAATATTATTACATTTTATTAAAGAGTAGGGAAGTTATGATAATTTATATATTTTTAAAATCTTTTTTTATAGTAAAAATGTTCTCATTCTCATAATTTAAAGTTGATGCAAGAATCGAAAAGTTGTGTTAATTCAAGACGAATCGATTGACCCATAGCATTTATACATTTTATTGGAGAGTAAAGAAGATATGGTAATGCATAATATTTGAAAACACGGGTTTTTATAGTAAAACTTTTTTCACTAACATAATTCAAAATTGATGCAAGAATATAAAAGATTCCTTGGTTTGAGACAAATCAGTTGACGTACAATATTATTATATTTTATTAAAGAGTAGGGAATTTATGCTCATTTATAACATTTGAATCATCTGTTTCAAACAGAAAAACTTTTTTCATCGACATAATTCAAATTTGACGCATGAATAGAAAAGACTTTTTGATCATAATTTTTCAAATAGAGTAATTCTGACAATTTTTGTAAAGAAATCATAAAGCTGGGAAAGGGATAGAGTGCGACAGAACTTTTCCCTTCCCTTTTCCAGATCGAAAAATTATCATTTCGAATACAAAATTTGATTTGTCTGATTTGGCTTTGTGTTAAAAAATTTGTTTGTATTATTTTGTAGTTTTGCATTCTTTGTAAATTTCTATTATTAAATTGATCAAAATGAAGACTTTGGTTTGTCTATTATTGAAAAAAATAACTAATGCTTCCTCTATGAGGAAGCAAATACATTTGCTAACGGGAAGCAAAGTGCTCGTGAAATGAGGACCATATAATTATAAATACAAAGTGGAAACACTCGAGATCGAATTCACAGCTAGCTTTTACCTTGTTAGAGAAAAAACTCCCTCTGTGAGGAAGCAAATTTATTTGATACCCAGAAGGAAGCAATATGCTCATAAAATGGGCACAAATATATGCACCCATAGTGAATACATCCATATTACTTCGCAGCGGTATTATTTCATCAAGTCATGGTTTGTTTATGGGTTAAAAAGATTTTTAAAAATTCATTGAAATTATCAATATCCTTCGAAATTCCTTAAAAATCCCTTGAAATCTTCTATAATCTACCAAATTCTTTAAAATTTTAATAAATTACTCATAATTTTCCAAAATACACTATATTCTTTAAAGTCTTTTGAAAATGTCAAAATTTCTTCAATCTTTTTGAATCCTTAGAAATCTTTCCAAATCCCGTATCAATGTTTCGAACTAGAAACTTAACTATTCCAATAATGTTTGAAAATTGATCGATTTTAGTTTGAAATTCAAATTTTTGGTTAAAAATGATCTTTTTGCTGGTAGAGAATTCGCCTTTTTGGCTTGACAATTCAAAAATTTGGTTGACATGTTTTTCTATCTTGATTAAAAACTCTTTCTTGATTGAAAATTCATCGCTTCTGGCAGAAATTTAATCTTTTTTGATTGAAACTGTTTGCTTAAAAATTATACTGTTCTGGTTGAGGATTCAGCTTCTATTTCAACTATTTGGTCGAAAGTTCAACTAATTTGTTGGAAATTTAATTATTTTTGAGAATTTGATTATTTTATTAAAAATGCAACTGTTTTTTTAAATAGACGTATTTTTTGGTAAAAAAATGCACTATTTTGTAGAAAATTCGACCTTTTAAATTTATAATTCAACTGCCTTCTAAAAAAGTCCTTTTGTTGGATTGAGAATTCAACTATTTGGTTAAAAATGCCACATTTGTGCTTCAATTTCTTTTTTTGTTTGCAAATTCGACCATTCATCTTTCTATAATTAAAATTTAACTATTTGGTTAAAAATTTAAGTATTTTGTGGAAAATTCCTCCTTTTTGCTAAAAAAACAACTATTGGGTTGTAGATTCAACTGTTTAATCGATAATTATTCTTTTTAATTTATATATTTGGTTCAGCGTTTAACAATTTTGTTAAAAAATCATGTTTTTTCGATAATTCAAATGTTTTTTTGAAAATTATTCTTTTTATGTGAAAAATTCGGCCCTCTGCATTGAAAATTCATCCTTTTTGTTCAAGAAGTTCTTGGTTAAAAATCCATCTTTCGTGGTTGAAAATTCACCTGTTTTCTGAAAAATTTATCTTTTTGGTTTAAAGATTCAACTATTTGTTTAAAAATGTTTTGTTGAAGTCTCACCTCTTGATTTGTAATATTTTTTGCAGTAATAAAAATAAGTATGTATTGACGTGTTAATTACCACAAAAGGTAAAAAAAAATTTAATTTTTCCGCAAGTCAGCATTCCGAAAATATATTTCGAAAAAAGAAAATGTAATATCGTGGTAATTATTCAGGGTGAAAACTGAAAATGGAGAACAATATTTATTTTAAGCTTTTTCTTAACTTTCCACATTTGTGTAATACATTCTTTGTATGAATTTTATTCAATATTTTTGTTTCACTTTTACAAAATTCAGATTTTTTTTTTAAATTGCGAATTTTTTGAAAATTATAGGATTTATTGAATTTTAAACCATACCCTACCTCGAAATATTGTTCAAATCTCAGAAAAATCAGCAAATATTTTTATCATTTAACACAAAATGAGGGGGTGAGACTAACAGAACAAATTTTTTTACCACCCTAGCTATACTAATTAAAACTTTAATATTATGATTGAGAAATTTTAACTTCCTAGTCTTTAGAATTTAAAAACTTCAGAACTCGGTAAATTTTAAATTGTTATCCTTGCAGTGAGTAATTAATTATTGCCTAAAAAGTGACAAAATTAGTATTAAAAAATGTGAAGTTGTAATAATGAAACTGGAAATAATATTTCTTTTTAATATTAATGATACATTTTTCTGACCCCTGAGCCCAAAAGAATCTTGCTGAATGGATTCTAATCATACTTGCACATCCAGACTGAATAATAATCTTTGGTCTGGATTTATAAAGCAACGAAAATTGATATTCATAGTTCTAAAATAATTTTTTTCTGAAATAGGGAGGAAAGGGAAAATGAAAAAAAGATAGGAGCCATAGCAAGCGTTAGTGGCGATATAAATAATCGCTGGAAGGCGGCAGAATCGAGACTGTTTGTTCAGGGACAATTATTATTTTAATTTGCTGTTGACTCGCTTCTTTTATCAATGCGTTTCCAATAGCATTGCCTGATATCAGGTCCATAAGCAGTTAAGCGCGCGAGATGTAGGTGACCTAGCTTCATATGTTAGGAATGCAAAACGGATGATTAAATTTACGATTTGAAAAGTATAATCAGCCATAAATGAATAATAAGGGGACAGTGAAAAACAAACATTTTGTCACATGTTTCAAATTTAAATAAAGTTCAATGGTTCTATTTTGTTACCAATGCTTGTCTCAAAAATCGAATGACTGTTCTACCATTCAACGAAGGAAATATTTCTTTCTCGATACCATGAGGCAGGAACTCAATTTTTTAGAATATTTTCCAAACTGAGAAATAATTATAATTACTGAAAAAAATTAAAAATAATGATAAATTAGAAGTTGATAATATAAAAGGAAGAAAATTGAAAGAAAAAAAATTATAACAATATGGAACATGCACAAAAGGAACTATTAACTTCTAAAATATCATAAAATTTTTCGTATTCTTTAAAAAAAAAAAAAATTGATTAGCAGTTTGAACTCGAAAGTTCATTGCCTCACTACCCGATTCGAGTAGTGTTTCTAGGTGGATATTTACTACCAATGTAGGCCCACCACACCCACGACGGGCCAACAGCAACGCAGTATTCCTGGATGGTCACCCATCCAAGTACTAACCGCGCCCAACAAGCTTAACTTCAGTGATCTTACGAGTGATCTTTGGAAATACCTATAAATATTTGAAAATCTTGTGAAATCTTTGAAATCCCTTGGAATCCCTTAAGTCTTATCAATAAATTCTTTGAAATTTAATTAGAATATTATAAACTCCCTTGAAATGCTGTGAAATTGCATAAAATCTGATTATATCCCTAGAAACACCTTGGAATTTCTTAAGTTCTATGAAATCCTTTGAGATCCTAAAAAATGTATGAAATGCCTTCTTGAGATTCTTCAAAATAATTTAGAATTACTGAAATCCTTTCAAATTTTATAAAAGCACTTGAAATCCGTTAAAATCTCTCAAACATCTTGTGAAATATTTAAAAGTTTTGGAAAAATTTTGTTTTTATGGATACTTTTTCATAGGATGATGGGGAGGAAATACTCATGGATTTCCTATAAGGTTGAATTGTTTAAAATATTACGTAATAGCATCGACCTCCCCCCCCCAGATGTAACAGATCTTAAATCCCCCCCCCCCTAAAAAAAAGCTGTTACGTAATGAATTTTACCCAAAATATACTATATTTCATTTTGTACCCACAAAATTCTAAATGGAAGAAAATTAAATATTATATTTTTTGTTCAAATTGAAATTGATATAACTTTTTTATTAAAGTATGAAAAAAATATATTACTAATCCACGAAAATATTCATGAACTGCTAGAACTGAAAACTATATATTTCTCCTGATTCTATAGGCAATTAATAATAAATATTAAAGGTTGATAAAACATCCATTATATTGTATAATTTGAGGGACGACTGAAAAATCCTGAAAAATAAAATTCCTGGACTGGGAAATTCCCGAATATAAAAAATTACATTTTTGTTATAATTGAAGAAATTTTTTAATTGCAATATAATTTTAATTGTAATAATGTCATCAATTTTATAAAGAAAAAATGTTAATTATTTAGATTCGAGAATTTTCTGTCGGGAATTTTCAAATTCGGTAATATTATAAACTGTCGGGAATTTTATTATTCGGGAATTATGAATCAATAAAATACGATTAAAATTATATTTAGCCTCTTTCACTCAAATAGAAACGAACGATTAACTGTAAGCCGATCCCGATACCATGATCAAATATTTTTATTTAAAAAAAATTATTTTTGATGTTTAAAGTTTATAAAATTATTCTTTGAATTTAAAATAAAAATAATTATTGAAAAAATATATTTCTGGATGAAAATTGTTTTCAATTATTGTAATTTTGAATTCAAACAATAATTTTATAAAGTTTAAACTTTGAAAATATTTTTTTTTAATATTTTATTATTGTATTCTTAATAAATAAATAATATTTATTTTTAAAAAAATTGTTTAATTGTGTAAATTAGGAAATTTTTCAGTTGGGATATTTTATAATTGGGCAATTTTCTGTCGGGAATTTTAAAATTCGGTAATATTATGAACTGTCGGGAATTTTATTATTCAGGAATTTCCCAATTCGGTAATATGATAAACTGTTCGGGAATTTTATTATTAGGAATTTTGCAATTCGGGATTTTTGTTATTTGGGAATTTTAGTATTCGGGAATTTCCCGATTCGGGAATTTTGTTATTTGGGAATTTTATTATTCGGGAATTTCCCGATTCGGAACTCGGGAATTTTATTATTTGGGAATTTTCTAGTTCGGATATTTTGTAATTCGG
>CAKNYM010051071.1:204414-225234 GCA_932195095.1 Andricus curvator
TATCCAGCAATTTTCCAATTCCGAAATTTTATTATTTGGGAATTTTCCAATTCGATAATATGATAAACTGTTTTGGGATTTTATTATTCGGGAACTCTCCAATTCGATAATATGATAAACTGTTTGGGGATTTTATTATTTGGGAATTCCCCAATTCGATAATATGATAAACTGTCAGGAATTTCATTATTCGACAATTCTCCAATTCGGGAATTTTGTTATTTGGGAATTTTATTATTCAAGAATCTTATTATTCGGGAATTTTATTATTCGGGAATTCTCCAGTTCGATATATGATAAACTGTTCGGGAACTTTATTATTCGGGAACTCTCCAATTCGGTAATTTTTTTGATTGGGAATTTTATTATTCAAGAATCTTATTATTCGGGAATTTTTCAATTCGGGAATTTTACAGCGTCTGGAATTTTATTTTTCGGGATTTTCCAGTCCTCCCTTTTCCTATTCGGTAATATTATAAACTATTTGGGAATTTTCCAATTAGGAAATTTTATTACTCGCAAATTTTATAATTAGGAGATTTCCCCATTCGGGAATTTTATTATTCTAGAATTTTCCAATTCGGAAATTTTATTATTCGGGAATTTTCCGATTAGGCAATTTTATTTTTCGAGATTTTTCAGTCGTCCCTAATTTGATTATGAATCAATTACATACGATTAAAATTATATATAGCCTATTTCATTGAAATAGAAACGAACGATTAACTTTAAATCGATTCAGATTACCGTTAGATTAGTGTCACCTCATTTCTAACATCTAATTAATAATAATAATCTTGGAATTCATTTATTCATTTTCTGCAATTAATTAATTTTTCACTTTAGATTAAAATAATTTTAATTTAAAAATTTGGATGCACAATTTGAATTTTAATTATTTTTCAAGGCTTAGTGTCAACGCCCTAATTTAGGAATGCTTTAATCTGATGCTCAGTCTGATGCTCTTACCCACTAAGCTTTCCAATTAGAAAGCATATAATTTTCAAAGTTTTTAGAATAATTAAAATTTACAGGTTCACAATATTTAAAATTCTTCGATTTTGAACAGTGAAGATGACAGCGATTTTTTGACAGAAATTACATATTTTTTGTAAAAAAATCTAACCAATCACTTTTTTGAGGCCTTGAAGCTAATAAAGTTGTTTTGCTTCAAAAGCATAAATTCGAAATTATTTAGTTTGAAGTTTCTTAATTTTTGTAGATTTCCACGTTCCAATGTCATAATTTTGTAGTTTTAAATTAAAACATTAAAAATTTTAGGACAATTTCACAATTATGTCTTTTAAAGTTGACAAAATTTATATTGACAGCCTTCATAATCATTTTTCCATTTAATAATCTTAGATTTAAATATTATAAATTGTTTGGTTCGAATTTTGAACGTATAATATTGTCTTCTTTTTTTAAATTCTTCGAAATTACAGAATACTGAATTAAAAGACTTAATAGTTGGACAATTTTCTGTTCAAAGGATTTTTAATTAAACAATTTTGAATTAAATGCCTTAAGAATTAATCTGAAACAATGAAAAAATAGTACCTACAATAATTTCTCATACTCAAGCCATAAAAATTAGAACATTTTAGAACGAGGCATTGAGAATTAAATTATACTTTATTTGAAAAACTTATAAAATATTGAAAATTTCTAACTCAACTTGAAAAAAAAAAACAATTTCGAATTGGAAGGCTTAAAATTGTGCAATTTCCAATATCGAAGTCATATACAACAATCTTCTTTTGTATCCTTTTCTTCAATTTTCAATACGATATCTTGAAATTGTCCAAATTTTGGTTGAAGATTGAAAAAAAAAAATCATTTGAAATTAAATATATTTGATTGGAAAATTTCAAGAATGAATAATGATTCTAAATGAAGTGTTAAAAATTGCTTAAAATCCAAATAGATAACAATTAAACTATCTGAAATTGATTATACCTTAGTAATTATATCATTTGTTTTATTTTGAATTGTTATAATTTTAGAGTTTTAATTTTGTCCTTTCAGAAGTTTTAATTTTGCAATTGAAATTAAAATTATGAAATTTTGAAACGTTTAATTAACCATTTGAAAATTTTCAATTTTCAGATGAGTCAAATATATTTAAATTAATTAAAATTTTAAAAGGTTTGATTTTTAAAACTTGTTAACATATCACAATTCTTGGTAAACCAAAATTTTTGTTTGTTTTAAATACAGTTCGAAATCGTTTTATTTTCAACGTTCTGTGGTAAACATTTTTTCAATTTTAAAGTTTCCCATTTAAAATTATGTTTTATTTCAAACGCCTTTTAGACTAAGGGGCAGTTCAAATATTACGTAAGCATAATTTTCCCTATTCTTTCCCTCCCCCCCCCCCCATTGTAAGCATATTTTTGCATTACGAATATACAAAAATAAGCATCTATTTAGACCCCCCTGCAGAAAAATTGTTCGAATCCACAAAAAAATAAAACCGTTTTTGTTTTTGAAAAAAATGATAATTAGGGATTCCGCAAGCCCCATAAAGTTTAACACGTATTTCCCAGATAAAAAAAAATACTTTTTTGTAAATTTTATTCAGAATCGTCAATATTAGGTAAATCGAGTTGAAATGTAACTTTTCTCTTAATAATCAGCTATTGCTTAAAAATAAATAAATATATTTTTCAATTATCACCCCCATAAATCTATTTTATGAAGTCTCAAAAAAATCATATAAGTGAAAAATTGGGTTTTGCGACTTTCTGGCGCTAACTATGATGTTTTGCAATTTTTAAAATACAAATTGTTTTTAATACATAAAATACTACTTTCTGCTGATAATCTGATGTTTACATAAATGGAATGTATGTATGTATACCATTAAGCCATTTCCCTTTCAGGGTAGGCGTGACACTACCCGATTCGAGTAGTGTTTCTAGGTTAGTTTCTTGTAGTAAATAACTACAAGTGTGGGCTCACCACACCCACGATAATAATATAAATAATAATATATAATTGATAAATAATTGTTTACACAATTTATTATTATATATAATAATATTCTCTTAGAAACTTTTCAATTATAGTGAGGTAATAATAAATACAAGTTGTGAAAAAATTGTTCAAACAATTTATTACTATTTTCAATAATATTCTCTTTGGTTAATGGTAGAAAGTTGTGTGTTTTTTTTTTTGAAATTTTCAACTTTTTGTCCACTTTTGACTTGGAGAGAGGTGAAAATTAATGCAATTCAACAAACATAAATGTTTAAATAATTAATTATCGTTTATAACTATCTCCTCTTAGATGAAATTTTTAACTTTGCTTTGCCTTTTTAGTTATAAACAAATAATAAATAAACAGCAGAGAGATTCATTTTTTGAACAACATCTTTCTTTCTTACGAATATAATATATTTTTTCTGAAATAAAACAGATATTTGAAATATTCTTCAAATTTTCTATGTGGATCACATTAAATGTAAATTTTCCTTGAAGTGGTTACTGAGAACTTTTTTGCTTGAATTGATATTAATATGTACTATTTGTTCCTAACTAAAAAGTCAAAGAAAAGCTAAAAATTTTAAAAAATCCCGGATAAAAATTTCTCAACAAAATTATGTTAGTTAAATTTAATTAACTATTACCTCGCTTTGAGTGAAACGTTGACACAAAGTGAAAAATTTTAGAAAAAACGCAACTATCTAGCATTACTGTGAGAAAAGATAGTTATAAACAAAAATCATTTGTTTAAACAATTATGCTAGGTCAATTTTATTAACTATTACCACACTTCGAGTAAAAAGTTGACACAATGTGGAGAAATTCAGAAAAAAATAGCATGTACTAATCTAAATCTATCTAATCTAATCTAATCTAATCTAATATGATACAATCTAATGTACTGATCTAATCTAAATTCTAAATCTAGCATTACTATAGAAGAAGGTAGTTATAAACAAAAATAATTTCTTTAAACAATTATGTAGGTAAATTTCATTAACTATTACCTCGCTCTAAGTGAAAAATTGACAAAAAGTGGAAAATTTGAGAAAAATCTAGCATTACTAATCTAAATCTATCTAATCTAATCTACTAACCTGATCTAAATTCTGAATATAGCATTACTATACATTATAAACATTAATGCATTTTCTGAACATTTATTTTTGTTAAATTTCATTTTTCACTCTAAGTGAAAAATTGACAAAAAGTGGAAAATTTAAGAAAAAAGTAGCATTACTAATCTAATTCTATCTAATCTAATCTATTAATCTAACCTAAATTTTGAATCTAGCATTACTATACATTATAAACAATAATTATTTTTGTGAACAATTATGTTTGTAAAATTTCATTAACTATACCTCGCTTTAAGTGAAAAATTGAGAAAAAGTGGTAAATTTGAGAAAAAAACTAGCATTGCCAGTCTAAATCTATCTAATCTCATCTAACCTACTAATCTATTCTAAATTCTGAATCTAGCATAACTATAGAAGAAGACAGTTACAAACAATAAAAATTTTTTCATAGAAGTAGGTTTGTTAAATTTCATTCACGCTCTTATTGAAAGCTGAAACAAAGTGGAAAATTTCGAAAAAAAACACAATTATCTAGTATAAATATAGTCAAAGATAGTTATAATATAATTGATATATAATACAGTATATAATTATTTATCTAGACAAATTTGTAACTTCAATTCCATTAACTATTACCTCACTCTAAGTGAAAAGTGGACATGAAGTGGAAAATTTCAGAAAAAACCGCAACTACCTATAAAATCACTATGAAAGAAGATAGTTATAAATAATAATAATTTGTTCAAAAAATTATGTTTGTTCAATATAATTAACTATTACCTCGCTCTAAGTGAAAATTTGACACAAAGTGGAAAATTTCATAAGAAACCGTAACTTTCTACCATTAATCAAAAGAATATTATTAAACTAGCTGTGAATTCGATCTCGAGTGTTTCCACTTTGTTTGTATTTATAATTATATGGTGCTCATTTCACGAGCACTTTGCTTCCCGTTAGCAAGTGTATTTGCTTCCTCATAGCGGAAGCATTACTTATTTTTTTCAATAATAGACAAACTAAAGTCTTCATTTTGATCAATTTAAAAATAGAAATTTACAATAAAAAAACAAAATTACAAAATAATAGAAACCATTTTTGAAATACAAAGACAAATCAGACAAATTAAATTTTGAATTCGGATTGATAATTTTTCGAGCTGGAAAAGGGAAGGAAAAAGTTCTGTCGCACCCTATCCCTTTGCCAGCTTTATGATTTTTTCTTAAATTGTCAGAATTATTCTATTTGGAAATTTATGATCAGAAAATCTTTTCTATTCATGCGTCAACTTTGAATTATGTCGATGAAAAAAGTTTTTCTGATAGAAACAGATGATTCATATATTATAAATGAGCATAACTTCCTTAATCTTCAATAAAGTGTATTAATATTATAGATCAATCGATTTTTCTTGAATCAAGAAATCTTTTCCGTTCTTGCATCAATTATAATTATGTTAGTGAAAAAAGTTTTACTATAAGAAACCGTGTTTTTAAATATTATGCATTACCATAGCTTCCTTACTCTTCAATAAAATGTATCAATGTTATAGATCAATCGATTCGTCTTGAATCAACACAACTTTTCTATTCACGCATCAACTCTAAATTATGAGAATGAGAACATTTTTAGTATAAAAATCGATTTTAAAAATATATAAATTACCATAACTTCCCCACTCTTTAATAAAATGTATTAATATTGTAGGTCAATCGATTTGTATCGAACCAAGGAATCTTTTATATTCCTGCATCAACTTTGAATTATATTGAAGAAAAAAGTTTTACTGTAAAAAACCGTATTTTAAAATATTGTGCATTACCATAGCTTCCTTACTCTTCAATAAGATTTATCAATATTATAGGACAATCGATTCCTCTCAAACCAAGGGATCTTTTATATTCTTGCATCAACTTTGAATTATGTCAACGAAAAAAGTTTTACTATAAAAAACCGAATTTTAAAATATTATTAAGTGCTAAAAAAAATGCAGGAAATATTTTTAGAAATTCTTCGGTCAGTTTCAAGATATTAGTCGGGAAAATTGGCCCTCCAAATTTCATCAATTTATCTGCAACCGTTTTCAAGTTATCGTGTTCACAAAAAAGTTTGACATCCACACATCCACACATTCACACACACATCCGGACAATTGCTTAGAACATTGTATTAGACATTTTTAAATTGGGTAAGGTTCAATTAAATGAATTAAAATTTTTTGGAAAATGTTACCATTACAAAGCTTCCTCTATGAGGAAGCAAAATGATAATAAATTGTTCAAACAATTATTTCTGTAAAATGTAATTGATTATTGCCTCAATATAACTGAAAAGTTGGAAATAAGAGTAAAAATTTGTGAAAAACCGCGACTTTATAACTCTATTCTAAAATAAAATTGCTAAAAACAATAATAAATTATTTAAACAATTCATCTAAACATATTTCTATCAGTAAAAAGCAGTGTTTTATGTATTGAGAACAATTTGTATATAAGAAACCACAAAAAATCATAATAGGCGCAAAAAAACTCGCAAACCTTAATTTTTCATTTATGGGGTTTTTTTTGGGACCATATAGAATAAGCTTATGGGGATGATATTTGAAAACTAATTTTTGATTCGTGTTCTATGGCTAATTGTGAAGATTAGTGTTGAGTTCCATCTTGATTCACCTACTATTTACTATTCTAAATAAAATTTACAAAAACGTCTTTTTTTCTTACAGGAAATACGTATTAAATTTCATAGGGCTTGCGGAACCTCTAAATATAATTTTTTTTTTTTCGAAAAGCATTCATTTTTTGCGCATGTGGACAAATTTGGGGGCGATATACATGAATATTAAAAAAAAAATTGGACCACTCTGCTAATGATGCTAGTTATATGTACAAAATCCAGAACGTAGTCTTTTTATACGTTTTTGAATTTCAACTTTCTATTTAATATTTCTTATTCAATTATCGAATCAACAGATTTCTTGCCAAGAATTTTCTGTCTTAATTCTAGTATTTTATGTATATATATATATATACCATTAAACCATTTCCCTTTCAGGGTAGGCGTGACACTACCCGATTCGGGTAGTGTTTCTAGGTTTTTCTTGTAGTTATAAATAACTACAAGTGTGGGCTCACCACACCCACGATGTGCCAACAGCACTCATGTCAGTAATTCTTGAATGGTCACCCATCCAAGTACTAACCGCGTCCAACGCTGCTTAACTTCAGTGATCTGACGAGAACTGGGTTTTTCAGCGTGGTATGGCCGTTGGCCATACCATAATTGAAAAAAATATTATTTCTTGTGAGGAAGTATATCACATGTGCTCAGAATTTCTACAATGACTCTTTGACAACAGATTTTTGTTCATCGAACTTCATCTCTGAACTTTAAAAATAAAGTTAATTTTCAATCAAGAAAAATGAAATTTCAACCAAGTAGTTAAATTTACAACAAGAAAAATTAATTTTTAAATTTTAATTTGAACTTCAAGGTAAAAGAGGCGAATTTTCAAACCAAATAGTTGAACAGTAAACCAAATAGTTGAATTTGCAACTTTTGAAGATGAATTTTCAAATGAATGGTGGAATTTGCAATAAAAAAAGATTGAACTTCCACCAAAAAACAGTTGAATTTCTAATCCAAAAGAGGAATTTTTCAGAAGTCTGAGTATTTGAATTTTGAACAAAAAGATGAATTATCAACAAAAATGTAATTGTTGGCATTTCAATTTTGAAAAAGTAGCTGTGAATTCGATCTCGAGTGTTTCCACTTTGTTTGTATTTATAATTATATGGTGCTCATTTCACGAGCACTTTGCTTCCCGTTAGCAAATGTATTTGCTTCCTCATAGAGAAAGCATTAGTTATTTTTTTCAAGAATAGACAAACCATAGTCTTCATTTTGATCAATTTAAATTAGAAATTTGCAAAAAGTACAAAATTACAAAATAATACAAACAGTTTTTTAAATACAAAGACAAATCAGACAAATCAAATTTTGTATTCAAAATGATAATTTTTCGAGCTGGAAAAGGGAAGGGAAAAGTTCTGTCGCACCCTATCCCTTTCCAAGCTTTGTGATTTTTTTACAAAAATTGTCAGAATTATTCTATTTGAAAATTTATGATCAAAACATCTTTTCTGTTCGTGCATCAACTTTGAATTATATCGATGAGAAAAGTTTGTCTGTTCAAAAGAGATTTGTCAAATATTATAAATGAGCATAACTTCCTTACTCTTCAATAAAGTGTATTATTATTATAGGTCAATCAATTTTCCTTGAATCAAGGAATCTTTTCCGTTTTTGCATCAATTGTAAATTATGTTATTGAAAAAATTTTTACTATAAAAAACCGTGTTTTCAAATATTATGCATTACCATAGCTTCCTTACTCTTCAATAAAATGTATCAATGTTATAGGTCAATCGATTCGTCTCGAATCAACACATCTTTTCTGTTCTTGCATCAACTTTGAATTATGTTAATGAAAAAAGTTTTACTATAAAAAATCGATTTTTAAAATATATAAATTACCATAACTGCCCTACTCTTTAATAAAATGTATTAATATTATAGGTCAATCGATTCGTTTCGAACGAAGGGAGAAAAAAGTTTTACTATAAAAAACCGTATTTTAAAATATTATGCATTACCATAGTTTCCTTAAAATTCAATAAAATGTATTAATATTAAAGGTCAATCGATTCGACTCGAATCAACACATCCTTTCTGTTTTTGCATCAACTCTGAATTGTGTTAATGAAAAAAGTTTTACTATAAAAAGCCGATTTTTAAAATATTATTTAGTTCTAAAAAAAATTTAACAAATATTTTCAGAAATATTTTGGTCAGTTTCAAGATATTAGTGCGGAAAATAAGCCCTCCAAATTTCATCAATTTATCTGCAACCGTTTTCAAGTTATCGTGTTCACAAAGAAGTGTGACATCCACACATTCATACCTCGACACACACACACATCCAAACACGCATACATCCGGAGAATTGCTTGGAACATTGTCTCAGATATTTTTAAATGGAGGAAGGTTGAATTATATGAATTTAAAATTTTTGGAAAATGTTACCATTACAAAGCTTCCTCTATGAGGAAGCAAAAAGGAATTTTTAATTAAGTAGTGAAATTTTCAACCAGAGTGTTGCTATATAATTGCGAATTTCTATGGAAAATAAGTAAATTATACATTATGCAACCGAAAAAAATTGTGAAAATCGAAAGCAGAACTCTGTTGAAAAGTAGCGCATAAGGATCCTGAATATGCATCATAGGTTAATATGTTGATCCATATTGATCCCATATTATTCAATTATAATTTTAAGATTGTAAAAAATTCTTATTTTTTTAAACTTTTCTTTGAGACTCTATAAAATAGACTAATATTGACGATTCTGAATCAAGTTTACAAAAAAAGTATCTTTTTCTTATGTGAAATACCTGTTCAACTGCATGAGCTTGCGGAAACTCTAAATATAATTTCGTTGCAAAAAAATTCATTTTTTTTGTGGATCCAAAAAAATTTGCGGGCAATATGCATGAAAAATCGAAAAAAAAAATGTGTACCACTCTATTGTGCATTTGCTACTAGTAAATTCTAATTCTAATGACATAAACTTGAAACACAATTTTTACGTCATTCATAAAAACTGAATGGCTCAATTGGCATGAACAATAAATGTCCAGTAATTATTGTCGAAACAATTTTATGGGCACTTGAAAGAAAGGAATTCTTTTAAGGTCAAGTTCACTGGAACGTCTACAGTTACACTCTACATTATAAGATTGAACGGTATGTGGTATGTTTGTATAGTTGAAGTGACGTTTTGGTGTGATTAGGATAAGTGAAGAGTAGGTAGTACTTCCTTATGGCTTGAGTTGTTGAATGCTCTATTTGTGCCACCGCAGAAGAAAAATTGACCGTGGCACTCAGATTCCAGGAAGATTGTATTTGCGACTGCTAATCAGTGGGCGAGACGACTGCCAGACGAGGCAATGATAGATCAATCTAATTCGCATACTCAGACGATTCAGAAATGGATTGAGGTGCTGTGAAGATGCGAGGTGTCCAAATTCAATGAATCGATTCGTGAGTCGTGCTTCATCAATTTTTTTAAATATCAATAAATATTACTAATTATTTATCACAATGGCTCTTATTTATATTCCTCAAGGATCCTCCATGAACTAGGTTACAAATTTAATGGGGGAGAGGGTCGCACCAAAATATACGGTGGGTAACCCGGGGAAGGTGGGGGAGTCACTGTAAGTAACGTTACGAACTCAGATAACATTTAGTTTGGGAAACAATACTACTATTTGATTAAAAATTTAATTGTTTTGTTGAAAATGTCACTATTTTGTGAAAAAGTCATGTTTTTTGGCCACAAATTTAACTAATTGGTTGAAAGTTGAACTACTTTTTCAAAAATGTATTTCTTTGGTCAAAGATTGATCTCTTTCGTTGAAAATTCAACTATTCCATTTTCAGAAAATTAATCTCCTTGGTTAAAAGATCATATATGGGGTTGAACTCTCTTTTTTGAAAATTCATATTTTTTGTTAGATTTATCTTTTTTTAAAAGTCATCTCTTTGCTTGAAAATGTGAGTGTTTTGGTGAAAATTCGTCTTTTTTTGTTATTATGAATTAATTTTTCAAATTGAAAATTTAATTACTTCATTTTTTTATTCGAACATTATATTTTAATATAAAAATTGATCTTTTCTATTTGGAAATTCACTCATGTGACTGAAAATTCCAGTTTTTTGTGGAAAATTCGTATTGCTTTGGTAGAAATCTTTGATCCTTTTTGGTTGAAAACTCCAATGTTCGGTTGAAAGTTAATCTATTTTGGCCGAAAGGTAATCTATTTTCTTTAAAGATTCAACTATTTTGTTGAAAATTCGTATTTTTTGGTTGAAAAATCAACAGTTTTGTTAAAATTTCGCCGTTTTAGATTGAAAATTCATCATTTATGCTAGAAAGATCATCTTTCTTGGTTAAAAATGTATCTTTCTTAGTTGAATATTCATCTATATGTATGAGGATTCAACTATTTTGCTAGAAATTTCTTTTTTGGTAGAAAATTCATAATTTATAGTAGAAAACTCACGTTTCTGGGTTGAAAATTAATTTTTTTATTGAAGATTTAACTTTTCGGGTTGAAGATTCAACTGCCTTCTGAAAAATCGTATTTTTGGTTTGAAAGTTTAAAAGTTCTGGGTTGAATTTTAATCGTTTTTTGTTGTTGAAAATTTCGACCATTTGGTTTCACCTTGCTAGTTGAAAATTCAACTATTTTGAAAAAGTCATTTTTTTAAAATGAAAATTCAACTAGCTTTTTAAAATTCCATCCTTTTGACAGAAAATTCACATTTTATAGTAGAAAATTCATCTTTCTTGGTTGAAAATTTACCTTTCTTTCGTTGAAAATTGATCCTTTTTGGTTGAAAATTGATCTGTTTCGGCGGAGGATTCAACCATTTTATTCAAAATTCGTATTTTTTGTAGAAAAATCAGCTACTTGGTTTGAAGTTTAACTACTTTTTGAAAAATTACTACAATCGATTCATCATTCAAGTTGAAAAATGATCTGTCTTGTTGAAAATTCGTCTGCTTGTCTTGAAAATTCAACAACTTAGTAGAACATTAAAGTATGTGGTTAAAAATTCGTCTTTTTCGGATTAATTCAACAGGCTCAAATTTGGTTTCGTTTTAGGAATTATTTTTTAACTGAAAACTTTTAAAAATTTGGTT
Source organism: Andricus curvator (assembly GCA_932195095.1). NCBI lineage: Eukaryota > Metazoa > Arthropoda > Insecta > Hymenoptera > Cynipidae > Andricus > Andricus curvator. Next base: position 216,250 of record CAKNYM010051071.1, read on the forward strand.
TAAATTATATCTTTCTTGGTTGGAACGTCATCTATTTGGTCGACACTTCAACTATTTTGTTAAAAATTCGTCTTTTGGTAGAAAATTAATCATTTATGGTAGAAAACTCATTTTTCTGGGTTGAAAATTAACCTTTATGTTAAAGATTCAAATTTTCGGGTTAAAAATTCAACTTTTTTTGGTTAAATTTTTATCTTTTTTATTTCAAAATGTTGACCATTTGGTTTAAAATGCATTGTTGTAGGTTGAAGATTCAACTATTTTTATAAAGACATCTTTTTGATAGAAAATTAAACTAATTTGTTCAAATTTTATTCTTTTGGATTGAAAATTCATCTTTTGTAGTAAAAAAGTCATATTTATTTGTGATTTATTTGGTTGAAGATTCAAGTATTTTGTCAAAAATTCAATTTTTTTTAGTGGAAATTAATTTTTTGAAAGGATGTTTTTAGACTTCTTGATTGGAAATTCAATTACTTAAGTTAGCTGAAGGTTGAAATAAATGTTTGAAAATTTATTTTATTATTTGAAGATTCATCTCTTTGATTGAAAATTTAATCATTTTGTGGAAAATTCGTTTTTTGGTTGTTGTTAATTATCAATTTTAAATGTCAAATTCAACTATTCTATTGTTGCTTGAAAATTGACCGTTTTTGGTTGAAAATGAACTTTTCTGTTAAGAATGAAACTGCTTTGTAGAAGATTTGTATTTTCGGCAGCAAAGTTTTACTGTTGTCTTAAAAATTTTTTTTCTTTAATTTAAATTTCGTTTTTTTTTTTTATATGAAATTTCAACTTTATAGGTATAAATTTAATCTTTTTTTGGTTCAAAATGTAACTGATTAAAAATTATTCTCCCTTGGTTGAGGATTCAACTATTTTGTTGAAAATTCGCCTTATTTGTTGAATTCAACTATTTTTTTATTCATAATTGAAACGTATTTTGGCTGAAATATCTTTGTTAAAAACTCTTTTTTGTTTTTGAAGATTCATCATCATAATTAAAAATTGAACTATTTTGTTGTAAATGCAACTACGTCGTTAAAAAATCCAACTGCATATTTTGTTGAAAATGTAATAATTTTGTTGTAAATTCAACTTTTTTTTTTAAAGTCATCTTTCTTGTTCAAAAATTGATTTTCTTTGCTGAAAATTTGTCAATCTTCATTATTCGACTTATATTTTTAATGAAGCGAAAAGCGTTTTCACTTTTTAAAAAAGCCTTTTTTTGACCAGCCTATTATTTTTAATCCGAAATGAATATCAAAAATATAATTTTGTAACACCAAAAAAAATTATTTCACGATGCTATCTTAGGGACTATTCAAGTATTACGTGAGCTTTTTTTTGGGGGGGGTGGGGGTCTAAATAGATGCTTTTTGTTGTATATTCGTAATGCAAAAATGTGCTGACAATTGGGCGTCAAGAATATGGAAAATTATGCTTACGTAATACTTGAACGGCCCCTTACTTTGTGGGGGGGGGAGGTTGTAAAAACCATTTCTTACATTAGATATTTTGTTGAAAATGTAACAATTTTGTTAAAAAGTGATCCTTTCTGGTTGAAAATTCAACTTTTTTGTTAAAAATTCTTTCTCTGGCATACAAATGTAACAATTTGATTACCATTTTTTTCTTTCTTGACTGAAAAATTTTGCTTAATTAAAAACTTAACTATTCCATTGAACATTCGTCTTTTTGGTTTGAACGTTTATTTCTTTTTGTATGAATTCATTTTTTTGGTTAGGAATGCAACTGTCTGGCTAAAAATTAATATTTTTCGATTTAAAATAAACTTTTTTGTTGAAAATTCAACTTTCTTGTAGAAAATTCGTATTTTCGGCTCAAAAATTCATTTTCTCAAATTAGGTTTTTTTTCGTAGAAAATTATTTTTTTTTCGTTAACCACGCAACTGCTTGGTTGAAAATTAATCTGGTTTAGTCGAGGAATTCAGTTTTATGTACAAATTAGTCTTTATTGCTCAAATTTAATTTGAAGTTGAAAATTCAACTACTTCAATTGAAAATTATTATTTTTAAATAAAAATTTAACTATTCCATTTTTTGTTAGAAGTTGATCTTTCCAAGAATAAAAATTCGATTATTTGTTTATAAATTTCTTTAATTTGTCGAAAATCCGATTTTTTTTATGGAAAATTAATCCTGTTGATTGAAAATTCAACTTTTTTGTACAAAGTTCGTATTTTTGGCTTGAAAAATCATTTCTTTTTTTAGAAATTTGATCTTTTTGTAGAAACGAACTTTATCTATTTGTAGAAATGTTATCATTTTTGGTTAAAAATGCACCTGTTGCGTTAAACATTAATCTGATTTGATAGAAATGAACTTTTTTGTTGAAAATCCAACTTTTTTATAGAACATTCGTATTTTTGGCTCTCAAATTCAACAGTCTGGTAGAAAAAACAACTATTTGGTCAAAAGTTAAACTTCTCTGTTGAAAATTCATTTCTTCGGTTGAAAATTTACCTATTTGATCAAAAATTCGTTTTGATTTTGGTTAGAAATGTATCATTTTTAGTATAAAATGCATGTATTTTTTTTAATTCGTTGAAAATTGATGTATTTTATTAAAAACTTGACTTTTTCGGTAGACCATTAATTTTTTTGGATAACAGCCCAACTGCTTTGTGTAAAATTCTTCTTATTTGGTTAAATTGAACTGTTTTTTATTTTAAATTAAAATATTTCTTGGTTAAAACATGAATTATTTAACTTTTTTAAATTCATCTTCTTAGGTTAAAAATTAGTTTTTTTCTAAACTAAAAAATTAACTATTTGGTTGAAAATTCAACTGTTTTATTGAAAATTAACTTGTCTGTTGGCAATTTATATTTTCTGGTAGAAAATTAAACTGTCTTATAAAAAATCAGTTTTAACAAAATTTTTGTTCAATGAAATATTTGATTGAAAACTCATGTAATTTGTCAAAAAATCCATCTTTTTGTTAGAAAATTGATCTTGTTTGTTGAAATTTCCACTCTTTTTGAAAATTCGGCATTTTATTTAAAAATTCATTTATTTCGGTAGAAATTTCACCTTTTTTTGTTAAAAATGTAACTAGCTCAAATTTTTCTATAAAGTTGATAGTTACGAAACAAAACCTTTGATAAAGGATTGAATTTTCTAAAATAATATGTGTGCTGAAAACAACTGAAAAAAGATTTTTTTTAATAAAAATATAAGAATAATGCTGTGTCTTCAAAAAAATTTATTGGACTACTAATAATCAATGGAATTGTTTATTTATTCATAATTTTAATTTTTAAACAGTTAAAAATAAAATTTAATGAATAATAAAAACATAGAGGTGTTTACTTTTCGAAGTTTTGAATTTAGTGTTACAAGTTTATATGGTAAAAAAGAGCAGCCGGATTTCTATTTTATCGACTACGGTATGAATTTTTCTTGTCGAACTGTGAGCATGCCATGGTTGGCAAGGTTTCTACAGCGACTGGGGAGTATGTAGCATTTTGTGAAGCTAATACTATATTGTAAAAAGAGATAACGCTGTTTGCAAAAATTTGAAAATAAAATATGTTTTAACTTCTTTTTTCATATGTATCATATAATTCACGATATTTTTATCATTCTTATAAATTTCTATTGTGTTAACACCGTATAAAATTCTAATATTATTTTATATTTTAAACGTTATTTTTTCATGCTATTGAAATTTTGAGAAACAGTAACTTTTACAGAAATCTATTATAAAATAGTCACGAGGGTTTTAGATTAATGGAAGATAATTTTCGATTTAAAAAAATAAGTTTTAAATATTTATATTGTGCATATAAAATAGAGTTATTTTTCACGAAAATAGGGGAAAACATTTTTATAAATAAAATTAATCTGTAGGTATCATGTTGAGTTTTCAAGCTAGAAAGCCAAGTATTTTTTAAAAAAGGTTGACTTTCAAACCCGAAAAAGTGAATTTTCAACCAAGAAAGACGATTTTTTAATAGAAAGAAAAGAACGAATTTTCAACAGAACAGTTGAATTCTTGAATTTTCGATCCAGCTTTGACAAACGTTCAACAAAACAGTTTCAACAAAATAAGTAAATTTTCAATAAAAAATTGAATTTTTCACGAAATAATTAAATTTAACGAAAAATATACTAGTTGATATTTCAGCCAAGAAAAGATTTTAATTTTGAATCAAAAACAGTCAAACTTAACCAACAAGATAAATTCGTAACAAACACGTTGCATTTTCCAGAAAGAAGTACATTTTCAACGAACATATAATTTTAAACTAAAAACGATCAATTTTCAATCAAACAACGAATAGTTAAATTTTCATTTGAGGAAATGAGAAGATTAATTTTCTACCAAAAAAGTCGGATTTTGAACAAATTTCATATATTTTCAACCAATTGGTTGAATTTTTAAACGAAAAAGATCAATTTTCAACCAAACATGGAATAGTTAAATTTCCAGTTAGAAAATTAATTTTCAAACCGCAAAAAAAAAGAATTTTCGACATAATACAATACATACATTTGTGACTAAGTAGTTAAATTTTCAATCAAGAAGATTAATTTTCTACCAAAAATGACGGATTGAAATAAATTTGCATACATTTTCAACCAAGTGGTTGAATTTTTAACCAAAAATGCATTAGTTAAACCTTTTTCAAGAAAACAATATTTTTAATTGAGAAAAAAAAATTCTACAAAACAGTTAAATTTCCAACCAGAGAGATGCATTCTCAATTAAATTTATGAATTAAAACAAAAAATAATTTTCAAGACAGTTATTCAACTTTCAACTAAGGAGTTGCATTTTGAACACAAAAATGTAATAGTGAATATTTAAAAGAAAAAAGATTTGAACTTTAAATCAAAAACAGTTAAATTTAACCAAAAAGATCAATTTACAAAAAAATATGTAGTAGTTGATATTTCAACCAAAAAATATTTTCACTTTAAATGAAAGAAAACTGAATTCAACAAAAAGTACGTATTTCCAACAAAGAGGTTAACTTTTGACTAAACAATTGCATTGTTAACCAAAAAAGATCAAATTTCTACCAAAAGTGATGATTTTTCATACCAAAATGACAAACTTTTAACAAAAGATTTGAATCTTCAACTCGAAAATATGAATTTTTTATGAAAAAAATAAAATTTTTAACGCAATAGACTAATTTTCTATGAAGATAATAGAATTTTCGACCCAAAAGACCTCTTTTCAACAAAAAAGTACTTTTTCAACCAAAATTGAATTTAAAACTAAAAACGATCAATTCTCAACCAAAAATGGAGAAGATAAATTTTCAGTTGAAAAAAATATATTTTTAAATAACAGCAAAAAAATGAATTTTCAACAAAACAGTTCATTTTCAACCAAAGAGATCGATCGTTAACTGATAAAATGAATTTTTAACAATGGAGTTCAACTTTTAACCAAGTAGTTGAATTTTCAATCAAGAAAATTAATTTTCTATTAAGAAAGATGAATTTACAACAAAATACGTTAATTTTTCAGTCAAAAAAATTATTTTACAACAAAAACGAAACGAATTTTCAACAAAATAGTTGAATTTGCAACCAATAAAATAAATTTTTAACAAATTAGTTTAACTTTCTACCAAGCAGTTGAGTTTTCAACGAAAAAAGATGAAATCTCAACAAAAAATATAATAGTTAAATTTCCAACTTATGACGATTAATTTTCCACCAAAAATGGAATAATTAAACTTGCAAATAAAAAAAATCATTTTAAACAAAAAAATTAAGTTTTCAACAAAATAGTTCACTTTTTAATCAATAAGATGAATTTTCTACAAAGTAATTCACGTTTCACCAAAGTAGGTAAATTTTCCACCAAAAAGATGCCTTTTCAACAAAATAGTTACATTTTTAACAAAAAAAAATTAAATTTTCAACCAAATAGTAGAATTTTGAACCAAAGCAGATGAGCTATCAAATAAATTTGCTTCCTCCTAGAAGGAGGGTTTTCCCTAACAAATGAAGAAAAAAATACCTTTGATATTTTTCAAGCTTATGTTTCTTTCTTACCGAAAATCCTATTTTCGAAAAATCAGACAGCCCTCCAAAATGTCAATCAATGTGTTCTGTTACAATGAACAACTGTTCAACTTACAGTATTTTTATATTTGAAATTAAAACCTCACAGAGAAAATGTAACTTTTTTTAAACTTTCTAAGTAGCTATTGATTATTTAAGAATGGACATCGAAAGTTCGTCAATAGATCAACCCACGCGTCTCGAGGACGCGAACAAATATATCACATACATTACCGTTGTATTCCCAATATTAAACAAGTTTTTCCTATATCAACAAGATAAAACATATATTTTTTTAATCTATAAATCGGTATTGCTCGATCATAAGAGGTCATATTAGTTTCGTTAATATGTCATTTGACGTATCTCGAAGACGTGAACAAACATGTCAGATATAGTAATGTAGTATTCTCAATATGAGAAAAAGTTTTTCTCACCTAGACAGAATTAACCATTTTTTTGAATCTTCATAAATCGGTACTAGAGGATCAGAAAAGATTCAATAATGGGTTGATCGATGTGTCTCGAAGACGCGAACAATTACACTAGATATCGCATTGTGTATTACACACACAGACATTTTTCAAAATTGTGTTTTTGAGCTCCTGGAGTCGAATTATATCGAAATATGTCAAAAAGGTAGATTTGAAAATTCAGGTAATTACAAACCTCCCTCTATGAGGAAGCAATTGCTTAATTACAAATCTCTGAAAATGAAAATTGTGAAACTGTCAAGTCTCTCAATTTGATATTCTACGATATCGAAGAATTTGAAAAACCAGACAATTTTGTACGTTTAAATATGAAAGAAAACAATTTTGTTTTTTTTAAATTCTGTTCAACACTGTTATATCGAATGTATATTACATTTATTTCTGTACCTCAGCCTGGGATTGATTAATCAGATATTGCAAAACAAAGTCCAAATTTTCCTTATCATGATTACTTTAATATTTGTTCTTTATATTGCATTAAATTTTATTCTCAGCTACCCTGAGAATTCGTTGTCATGCTTTTATAATTAAAAAAGGTGCGCATCCTATAAAAAAAAAACATTTTTTTCTCAATCAATGTATTGTTTTTTATGTCTTTTTCAATGAATTTAATTTGTTTATTTTAAATGCTGTTTTTTACGATTTATACAAAAAATACTCATCCTAGCATAAAATGGTTTGAACAAAATTTGTAGATATACTTCAGGCGAGACATTTTGTTCAATAAAATGTAATTGTACCTTATGTCGTTTTTCCAGAAAGTTAATTTTTTTTTAATGTCATTTTTCAAGATTAAAACAACAACTACGCATCCTTTCAAAAACTGATTCATAAAAAATGTTTAGCTCTTTCTTGGGTGAACATCTTTGGTCTATTTTTTTGTGTAGCTTTTGTCATTTGTCCAAAAATTTATATTTGTCATTTTTACTGTTATTTTTCACGATTAAAACAAAAACTACGCATCCTATAAGAAATGATTGATGAAAAATTGTTAACTCTTTTTTGGATAGAAAAATTTCGTCTATTAATTTTTTTTCGTACCGTCCGTCGTTTCTCCAAAAATTTAATTTTTTATTTATTGTCGTTTTTCACGATTAAAACAAAAACTAGGCATCCTATCAAAAAATGATTAATAACAAATTTGCAGTTTTTTTGGTGAATAACTTTGGTCTATTTCAGCTTGTGTCGTTTGTCCAAAAATTCATTTTTTTTTGTTTTTAATGTTGTTTTTCACGATTGAAACAAAAAATACGCAAACTATCTTTTTGCTTGTAGAACTTTAGTCTATTAATTTTTTTCTCGTACCTTGCGTCGTTTTTCCACAAATTTAATTTTTTTTTAATGTAATTTTTCATGATTAAAACAAGAACTATCAAGTAAATGACTTTCATGACGTTGTACGGGGTTTCGCAAAATCTAGGGAGTTTACAAATTTTCAAAGGATTTTAAAGAATAACAGCATATTGAAAAGAAGACGAAGATTTTTTTAAGATTATCAAGGTGGCTGCTGAATTGCGAAATGACAACGAATGTATTTTTTGACCGAGAATTTGTACAAATTTTTCAAGAAAAAATCTATACAATCACTTGGAATATCATAAATTTTATATCAAATGATGTAATGCAATATAAAAAATTTTAAAATTAAGATAGAACAGAAATCCATTTTATCATGAATAATTTTATGCAAAATGAGCATGAAAAAGATTCAAAATTAAAAAATAGACTTCTAGACCACCTCACTTTTCGGCTCATTAGAGACAAAAATAACCAATTGAAAAAAGAGGGAGAAAAGGAGAAACAATTCTGTAAGAAAAATTTTTGGTAACATGTGCATTTTATGATTTTTGGGTTAATCTCGAGAGGACCGCTTGAAAACTATGTCACTTGTCCGAAAAGCTATAAAAATAAAAAGGGTCTTTTCTTCTTTTCTCTCTCTCTCTCTCTTTCTCTTAAAAAATGGGAGGAAACGATCTCTAAAATATTTTCATGCTTTGAGAGTTTTCGAGTTGAAAAATAAATTTAGTTTGCCTCGGTTCTTTGAATCTTCACCACGTAATTTTTGTTAGCGATATTTTCATTTAAAATAGTTGTTTCTTTTCAATATAAATTTAAAACAAAAAGTTCCGCAATTTTTCGTTACTGTTTTCTTTCAAAAAATTTTTTTAATCAGTATCGGGGTTAATAATATTCAGGTCATAATAATCATCTTTCTTCTTTTTAATTTAAAATATTCTTTGAATTTTAAATTCTTTTCTAATTCTTATTATGAATAATAATGTTTGTATACCTTTGTCAATTTTTCACTAATGAATACAAAATTTTGATTAATTAATCCTTTTTTTAAAGAAAAGTGATTAGTGTTGTGTTTGTATATGTGTATGTGAGTGTACATATATATATATATATATATATATATATATATATATATATATATATA
>CAKNYM010051071.1:253056-315318 GCA_932195095.1 Andricus curvator
TACCGATTTATGAAATTTCAAAAAAATGGTTTATTCTGTTTATATGATAAAAACTTTTTTGATATTCAAAACATGACAATATTACATGTAGAGTTTTTGTTCGCGTTCTTGAGAGGCATCGATTGACCTATTGATGAACCTTTCATGGCCCACCAGTACCGATTTATGAAATTTCAACAAAATGGTTTATTCTGTGTATATGAAAAAAACTTTTTTGATATTCAAAACACGACAATATTACATGTGAAGTTTTTGTTCGCGTCCTTGAGACTAATCGATTGACCTATTGGTGAACCTTTTATGACCGACCAGTACAGATTTATGAAGTTTCAAAAAAATTGTGTATTCTATTTATATGAGAAAAACTTTGTTCATATTAGGAGTACTACAGTACTGTCTATGAAGTGTTTGTTTGCGTGTTCGAGACACGTCGAATGACCTATTGACGAACCTTCTATGACCTCTTATGATCTAGCGATACCGTTTTATAAATTTAACAAATATATTGTTTATATTGTTGACATAAGGGAAACTTTTTTAGTATTGGGAATACAACTATAATGTATATCATATATTTGTTCGCGTCTTCGAGACGCGTGGATTGATCTATTGGCGACCTTTCGAATACCATTATTGATTAATCAATAGGTACTCAGAAAGATTTAAGAAAAGTTACATTATTTCAATGAGGTTTTAATTTGAAATATAGAACTACCGCAGGTTAAAAAGTACATCAATTGACATTTTGATGGGCCCTCTGGTTTACTGAAAATAAAATTTTCGGAAAGACAGAAACATAAGCTTGAAAAATATTGAAGGTATAAATTTATTTCTTTTGTTAGGGAAAACCTCCCTCTATGAGGAAGCAAATTTATTTAATACTTATGAGGAAGCGAAATGCTCATAAAATGAGCACAAATAAATAGACCCATAGTGAATACGTCCATAGTACTTCGCAACCGTATTTTTTATATATCTTGAAATCCTTTGGAATCCATTAAAATCTTTCAAAAACGTGAAAATCTATTCGAAAAAGTATTTATAAATTAATTGAACTCCCTTGACTATAAATGAAATTAAACTTATTCATTAATGTTTTCTAAAGAAAAACGTTAAAATGTCTAGAAATCTTTGAAACCGTTGGGAATCCTTGGAGATTCAACAAAGTCCTTTAAATCTTGTAAAATTCTGTGAAATCCCTTAAATTCTCATTTATTTTCCAAAGTTCGCTAGAAATATTTTGAAACCTTCGGAAATCCTACCCACTTCTTTGCAATCCCAAAAATCGTTTGGAATTTCTTAAAATCCCCGGAAATGTTTAAAAATCTTCAAAATTCTCTAAGTTTCCTTGAAAAAGTTAGAATCCCTTGAATAAAAAATTAGATTGAACTTGTTCATTCAAGTTCTCTAAAAAAAAATGAATAAACCTTAACGGTCACACGGGGTATCTCACACCCCACGGGCTTTCCTGTTTTTCCGATTGTCTACGTTTTTTTCAAGTATTTTTTTTTTTATAATAGTTAAATTATCATTGAGGCTTGGGGGATATTTTTGTCCTATTTCGTATTGTTACAAAATTATTCATGATTTTTTTCAGACAAAAATATCTGCAGGTGTATTTGGAGATGTGACTGTTAAGGTTTATATCCCTAGAAATCTTTTAAATTCCCGGGAAATTCTTGGACATTAATTAAAGTCCTTTAAATCTTCTGAAATTCTTTGAAATATCCTAGAAACCCTTGAAATCTCTAAAAATTCGTTGAAATTTCATCATATTTGATTTATTTTCCAAAATACACCAGAAATATCTTGAAATCTTTAGAAATGCTACAACAACATACTTTGAAATTTCTTGTAATCCTTTGGCATTTTTTAAATACCTGGAAATGTTTGAAAATCTTCAAAATCGTCTAAAATCCCTTGAAATGTTTCGAAATTGTTTTAAATCCCTTGATATTTTTCATATCTCTTGAAATCCACTGGAATCCATAGAAATCTTTGAATTCCCTGAAAATCATTTAGAGATTTAATAGTCCTTTAAGGCCATGTGAGCGTAACCTTAAAATTTTTTTTTTACATTTTTTTCAAAATCAACTTACGGTCACACGAAACGCGATATGGAGTTGAAAATTTGGGAAACTAAATATGAAGCACTAAGAAACGCGGGTCTGGTCCTAAAATTTATAAGTAGAAACAAAATTTTTTTTTTATAACAACATTTGTTTTTGCTTTTTTTATTATCATAAAAATTCAGGACCAGACCCGCGTTTCTTAGTGCTTCATATTTAGTTTCCCAAATTTTCAACTCGATATCGCGTTTCGTGTGAACGTAAGTTGATTTAAAAAAAAAATCAAAAAAAAAATTTGAGGTTACGCTCACATGGCCTTAATTCTTGCGAAATATCTTGAAATACATGAAAATCCCTTGTAATGTTTGGAATTGTTAGGGATTCCTTAACCTAAAATCCTTTAAAAAATCCTTAAACCCCTCAAAATCGTTTAATATGTTTGGAAATATTTAAAAATCCATTAAATTTTTTTGAAATCTGACGAAATTCCTTTTTTTGAATCCTGAAACTGACCAAAGGATTCCTAAAAATATTTGTTGCATTTTTTTTAGCAATTAATAATATTTAAAAAATCCGTTTTTTATAGGTAAACTTTTTTCATTCACATAATTCAAAGTTGATGCAACAATATAAAAGATTCCTTGGTTCAAGACGCATCGACTGACCTATAATATTAATATATTTTATCAAAGCTTAGGAGAGTTATGGTAATTTATATATTTTGAAAATGGGTTTTTTATAGTAAAACTTTTTGCATTAACATAATTCAAAGTTGATGCAAGAACAGAAAAGATGTGTTGATTCGAAACGAATCGATTGACCTATAATATGAATACACTTCATTGAAGATTAAGGAAGCTATGGTAATGCATAATATTTGAAAATACGGTTTTTTATAGTAAAAATTTTTTCTTCAATATAATTCAAAGTTGATGCAAGAATATAAAAGATTCCTTGGTTCAAGACGAATCGATTGACCTATAATATTAATACATTTTATTGAAGAGTGAGGAAGCTATGGTTATGCATAATATTTGAAAATACGGTTTTTTATAGTAAAACTTTTTTCTTCAATATAATTAAAAGTTGATGCAAGAATATAAGAGATTCCTTGGTTCGAGACAAATCGATTGACCTTCAATAATAATACATTTTATTAAAGAGTACGGAAGTTATGGTAATTTATATATTTTGAAAATGGGTTTTTTATAGTAAAACTTTTTTCATTAACATAATTCAAAGTTGATGCAAGAACAGAAAAAATGTTTTGATTCGAGACGAATCGATTGACCTATAATGTTATACGGTTTTTTATAGTAAAACTTTTTTCTTCAATATAATTCAAAGTTGATGCAAGAATATAAAAGATTCCTTGGTTCGAGACGAATCGATTGACCTATAGTATTACTATATTTCAATAAAGCGTAGGGAAGTTATGGTAATTGATATATTTTTAAACTCGATTTTTATACTAAAAATTTTCTCATTCTCACAATTTAAAGTTGATGCGAGAATAGAAAAGTTGTGTTGATTCAAGATCGATCGATTGACCTATAACATTAATACAGTTTATTGAAGAGTAAGGAAGCTATGGTAATGCATAATATTTGAAAACACGGTTTTTTATAGTAAAAATTTTTTCATTAACATAATTTACAATTGATGCAAAAACGGAAAAGATTCCTTGATTCGAGGAAAATCGATTGATCTATAATATTAATACAATTTATTGAAGATTAAGGAAGTTATGCTCATTTATAATATTTGAATCATCTGTTTCTAACAGAACGACTTTTTCATCGACATAATTCAAAGTTGACGCATGAATAGAAAAGATTTTTTCATCATAAATTTTCAAATAGAATAATTCTGACAATTAAAAAAAAATCATGAAGCTGGCAAAGGTATAGGGTGCGACAGAAATGTTACCTTCCTTTTTCCAGCTCGAAAAAATATCATTTCGAATACAAAATTTGATTTGTCTTTGTATTTAAAAAATTGTTTTATTATTTTGTAATTTTGTATTCTTTGTAAATTTCTATTTTTAAATTGATCAAAATGAAGACTTTGGTTTGTCTATTATTGACAAAAATAACTAATGCTTCCTTCATGAGGAAGCAAATACATTTGCTAATGGAAAGCAAAATGCTCGTGAAATGAGCACCATATAATTATAAATACAAAGTGGAAACACTCGAGATCGAATTCACAGCTATTTATTTCTATACTGATTTCTCATAATGATTTTCTATAATAATTTTTCTAGAATTGCAAAAAAATAGAAGAAATTAATTACAGGAAGATCATTATAGAAACAAAACTGAATTTCCTATAATATTTTCTCACAAGAGGAAAGGTACTTGTTGTAGAACAATTTTTAAAGGATTTCACGGGATATTTCTACAACAAAAAAATTCACAATAATTATTACAAGGGATTTTAAAAGATTGCATGGTATTGCAAAGGATTTCACGGGATTGCATGAGATTGCATAAGGTTGCGGGAAGAGTGTAGACCAGATTGCAGGATTAATTAACCCCTCGGCTGGATCAAAATTTACTGCCTAAATGAATACCATCGTAGAGTCATAGAATTGCGAATCATCGAGAGAGAGAGAAAGAGAGAGAGAGCGAGATAGAGAGAGAAGAATAAAAGAAAGAAAAGAAGATAGAAAAAAAGGCAACGGAATGGCCCATGGGAGAGAAAAGAAGAGGTGGATGGTAGATCCTTGAGCAAGGGTTGGATGTGGAAGAGGGAGGATGGTGAGTGAGGAAAAGAGAGAGGGTTTTTCGGAAACGTCGTCGTCGTCGCGTTGGAAGATCCTAGTAAGGAAGAAGAGAACGAAGATGGAAGCCTTGGCTCATAATAGGAGGAGAGGCCGGCGCCTCTCGCAGCATCACCACGTGGCATGCGGCCAACTACCGTCTCCTGATCAATATGCTTACAGCAAGTTCCTAGCCCGCGGCCCTTATATACCAACCATAGTCCATACCAAGCCCAAACTTTATCAACGCTATCGAAATATTGCTATTATATAAGCTACCTCAACTTTTCCATACGTAGGGTGTCCAGGTGGCTTGATCGGAAAGTCACGACATTATCCCACTTCTCACCCCCTTCAACCTCTAATTTCGAAAGTACCTAACTTTCCCTGACTGACCGTTATGAAATTTTTCTTTCAGGTTAAATTTTCAACCACAAAGATGAATTTTCTACCGAAAAAGATTATTTTACGAAAAAATAAATGAATTTTGAAGAAAATAGTCAAATTTTTCCAAATAAATGAATGATTAACCAAGAAGATTAATTTGCTACCAAAAAAGACGAATTTGAACAAAAAATGAATTTTCAACGAAAAAAGATAAATTTTCAACAAACTACATGAATTTTCCACAAAATAGTTCAATTTTTAACAGGACATAAATTTCAACTAGAACAGATACATTTTCAACAAAGTATATGAATTTTTAAGAAAATTGTTCAATTTTTAGCCAAAGAAATGGATTTTCAATCAAGAAGATTAATTTTCTATCAAAAAGATGAATTTTCAACAAAATGGTTCAATTTTCAACCCCTGACTTATTCTTGGATTATTTTTCATTTTCACTGACCGTTATGAATTTTTCTTTCAGGTTAAATTTTCAACCAAAAATATTAATTTTGTGCCAAAAAAGATGATTCTACGAAAAAATAGATGAATTTTGAAGAAAATAATCAAATTTTTCCAAATAAATGAATGATTAACCAAGAAGATTAATTTGCTACCAAAAAAGACGAATTTGAACAAAAAATGAATTTTCAACGAAAAAAGATTAATTTTCAACAAACTACATGAATTTTCCACAAAATAGTTCAATTTTCAACAAGACATACATTTTCAACTAGAACAGATTAATTTTCAATAAAATACATTAATTTTTAAGAAAATTGTTCAAGTTTTAACCAAAGAAATGGATTTTCAACCAAGAAGATTAATTTTCTACCAAAAAAGACGAATTAAAAAAAAATGAATTTTCAACAAATTACATGAATTTTCCACAAAATAGTTCAATTTTTAAGAAGACATAAATTTTCAACTAGAAAAGATTAGTTTACAATAAAATACATGAATTTTTACGAAAATTGTTCAATTTTTATCCAAAGAAATGGATTTTCAACCAAGAAGATTAATTTTCTACCAAAAAAGATAAATTTCCAACAAAATTAATTTTCTACCAAAAAAGATACATTTTCAACAAAATGGTTCAATTTTTAACCAACGAAATGAATTTTTAATCATGTAAATGATAAAAATTATTTATTTATTGCTATTATAATACTTAAATAAATAAATTTTTAATTATAGTGATGAATCTTTAATTTAAAAAAATGATTTTTGAACCAAATAGTTGAATTTTAGACCAAAAAAAATGAATTCACAACCATAAAGATTCATTTTCTAGTAAAAAAACAAATTTTCAACAAAATATATGCATTTTCAACTAAAAAACATAAATTTTTAACCAAAAATGAAATAGTTAAATTTGTAGTTTAAAAATTAATTTTGAACCATAAAAACGAATTTTCAACAAAACAATTAAATCTTTAATTAAAGAAATTAATTTTCAAGAAAATGCATGAATTTTCAAGTAAAAAAGATATATTTCCAACTAAAAATAGTTACATTTATAGTTAAAAAATTAATTTTTAACTGAGGAAAAACAAATTTTCAACAAAATAGTTAAATTCCTAATCAAAGAAATGAATTTTCAACTAAAAAGGACTAATTTTCTACCAAAAAGATGAATTTTTAACAAAATACATGAATTTCCAACTAAAAACAAATAATATTCCAACCCCAAATAAAATAGTTATATTTACAGGTAAGAAATTAATTTTGAACAATATAAAAATTTTTCAAAATAATAAGTAAATTCTTAGTCTAAGAAATGTATTGTCAAAAGATGAATTTTCAACAAAATAGTTATATTTTTAATCAAAGAAATAAATTTTCAACTATAATGATGAATCTTCATTTAAAAAAGTGAATTTTGAACTAAATTGTTGACTTTTCGAATAAAAGGATGAATTTTCAACTAATTGTATGAATTTTGGACTAAAAAAGATAAATTTTCAACCAAGAATGAATGTGTTACTATTGTACAAGCCACCTCGTGTTCTCCATACGGCTTGATCGGAATATCAGGACATTATTTAAAAAACAGAGTTCCTACAAAATATCAATTTCGAAAATCCCTTACTTTCCCTGACTTATCCATGGATAATTTTTCATTTTCCCTGACCGTCACAAATTTTGTTTTCAGGTTAAATTTTCAACCAAAAAGATTGATTTTCTACCAAAAAAGATAAATTTACCAAAAAAAATAGATCAATTGTAAACCCAATATTTCAATTTTCGACCAGATAAATGAATTTTCAAATAAGAACATTAATTTTCTACTCAGAAAGAAGAATTTTCAACAAAACACATGAAATTTCAACTAAAAAAGATAAATTTTCAAAAAAATAGATGAATTTTCAACAAAATAGTTCAATTTTTAACCAAAGAAATTACTTCTAACTAAAAAAGATTAATTTTGAACAAAACACATGAAGTGCAAACAAAATATTTTAATTTTTAACCAAAGGAATAAATATTCAACGAGAAAGAATAAATTTTCGACAAAATGGTTCAATTTTTACCCAAATAAATCAATTTTCAACCAAGAAGAATGATTGTCTACAAATAAAAAATTAATTTTAAACCAAATAGTTGAATTTGTTACAAAAAAGATGAATTTACAACCTTAATGATTTATTTTCTACTAAAAAGACGAATTTTCAACAAAATACATGAAGTTTCAAGAAAAAAAATAATGTTTAACCAAAAATGAAACAGTTACATTTTTGGCTGAACAACTAATTTCTAACCAACTAAAAACGAATTTTCAACAATATAGGTAATTTTTTAAACAAGTAAATAAATTTTCAACCCAAAATGGAATAGTTATATTCACAGTTAAAAAAATTCATTCTGATCCAAAAGAGAACGAATTTTCAACAAAATCATTTAATCTTCAACTACAGAAAAGAATTGGCAATCAAGAAGATGAATTTTACACCAAGAACATATTTATTCTACCAGAAAAAAGAATTTTCAACAAAATACTTAAATTTTTAAACCAAAACATACATTTTTTACTGTAATGATGAATCTTCAATTTAAATAAAAATTAATTTTGAACCAAATAGTTGAATTTTTGACCAAAATATAAATTCTTAACCACAAACATTAATTTTCTACTTAAAAAAAGACGAGCTTTCATCAAAAATACATGAATTATAAACTTAGAAAGGTACATTTTTAAACAAAAGTGGAATAGTTATGTTTTAAGTTGAAAACTTAATTTTTATCCAGAAGGAAACGAATTTTTAAGAAAGTAGTCAAATTTTTCAACAAGGAAATTAATTTTCAACAAAATACATGAATTTTTTACTGAAAAAGAAACATTTTCCAATGAAAATTAAATAGTTAAATTATTAGTTAGCAAATTAATTATCAACCAAAGAAGACGAACTTTCAACAAAATAGTTGAAATTCTTAAATCAAAAAAGATTATTTCTGAACGAACGAGTTGCATTATCATCCAAAAAGACGAAATTTTTACGACAAGCGATGAATTTTTAAACCAAAAAGACGAATTTTCAACCATGAAATATTTTTCAGTCAACAAAGAAAAATCAAATTTATCCAAATACGGAATTTTCTTGTCAAAAAGACGAATTTTCTATAAAACAGTTCATTTTTAAACCGAATATATAAATTTTTAACAATAACATTAATATTCGACCAAACATTTAAATGTTTAACCCAAAAAGACGAAATTTCAACAAAATAGTTGAATTTTCAACAAAAAACATTGGCTTTGTCGTACTTAACAAAATTTGGTAGGATTTCCAATGATTTCTAGATTTTTTTAGTGAAGTTTGGAAAATAATGAAATGAAATTAAGTTTGAACTGATTCCTAGTGATTCCAGAGCTTTGTTTAAAGTACTTTGATCAATCTCTAAGGATTTTCAGGGATTTGAAAGATTTCTCAGGATTTAAATGTTTTTTTTAGAGAAGTTTAATTTAATTTATATTTAAGGTATTTCCAATTATTTATACCTAATTTTTAAAATGGATTTTGGCGTTTTCCAGAGATTTCAAGGCATTCCAAAGGATTGTAAAAGATGTACAAAATTTCAAGGGATTTCAAGGACTTTCGAAACTTTTTAAAGAAATTTAGAGAATTCTAGAGATTTCCAAACAATTCCGGGTATTTTATGAAATTCAAAGGATTTTAAGAGATTTCCAAATTTTCAAGGGATTTCAAATAATTTTGTAAGATTTCCAAAGATTTCAATATATTTCCAGTGAACTTTAGATAATAAATAAAATAAAATTGTAAGGGATTTCTAGCGATTTCAGAATTTCAAGGTATTTCAAGATACATTTTAAGGATTTCTAGGGATTTCAAAGACTTCCAGAGATTTAAATGTTTTTTTCAGAGAACTTTAATGAATAAGTTTAATTTAATTTATATTCAAGGGATTTTAAATAATTTTAGCTACTTTTTTAAATAGATTTTACGTTTTTCAAATATTTCAAGGGATTCCAAAGGATTTTAGGAGATATAAGAGATTTTAATTGATTTCAAGGGATTGCAAAACATTTTGAGGAATTTTAGAGGAAGTTGATAATTTCTCAGCATTTCCGAATATTTTAAGAAATTCCAAAAGATTTCAAGGGCTTAAAAAAATTTCAGAATATTTCAAAGAATTTGATAGGATTTTCAAAGATTTCAATATGCTTCTAGTAAACTTTGGAAAATGATTTAAATAAAATGAAATTTCAAGGCATTCCTAGAATTTCCAGAGACTTTAGGAGATTTTAAGGATTTTTAAGAAGTTTTACAAGATTTCAAGGAATTTGATCAATCTCCAAGGATTTATAGGAATTAAAAAAATTTCTAAGAATTTTAACAGGTTCTTAGAGTACTTTAATAAATTAGTTTGATTTAATTTATATTCAAGGGATTGCAACTGATTTATACCTACTTTTCAGAATGGATTTTTACGTGTTCGAAAAATTTCAAGGGTAACAAGCATTTCCGGGTATTTTAAAAAATTGCAAAGGATTTCTAGATATTTCAAAATTTGCAAGTGATTTTAAATAATTTTGTAGGATCACCAAAGATTTTAAAATTTTTCTAGTGAACTTTGGAAAATTATTTAAATTGAATGAGATTTCAAGGGATTACTGGCGATTACAGAGATTTCAAGGGACTTCTAGGTTTTTCACGAATTTTCATAAGATTTAAATTACTTTGATGAATCTTCAAGGATTCACAGGGATTTCAAAGATTTTTAGGGACTTTGAAGTTTTTTAAAGAGAAATTCAAAGAATTCCATTAATTTATTTCACTATCATATTTACCTGTTGAAGTTGAAGAATTTTAAATATTGTAGAACTTACAAGTTTATTTATTCTAAAAACGTTGAAAATTATATTATTTCTAAATGGAAGCGTTAGACAAATATATTTAAGCTTAATTGAACAGTTAAAAATTAAACGATTCCAAACTTCGTTAAAATTTAAGTATTGCATACAAAAATGTATTGAAACAGTGAAAGAAGCTGTTGCGATTTCATTATTTATAATTATAATAGAACCATACATTTTCATTTTATCATCAGTTGAAGTAAAATTTATACCACAACTTATCTTGAATAACTAGACATAAATGAGAAAAAACTTTACAATTTTTTTATTATTTTTCCATTAATTATTGTAACAAACAATAAATAATTCTCGAAATAGTAAAATAAAACTCAAGATTAAGCTACTTACAACTAAATGAATGCAGTGAACATTTTTTAGTGGAAAAAAATCATTTTTTCTATTAAATCATCTTGAGAATGATTGTTTGTCAAGAAGAAATGTTCATTTGTGTATTTCTTTATACTTTTTGTTATTATCAATATCATGAGTGGATTTTTGCTACATGTTCTCTTGAAATATCAATTTTGAGGTACTATGAAAACAGTTTAAGTAAAAAAGAACTTACGCAGCAAAGCAAATTCACAGTTGCATATTTATTTAATAAATTATTTATAACAATTGTTAGTTTAATTGAACTTCTTGAAGTCTTTCAAATTCTCTAAAATCCCTTGGAATCTTTTAAAATACATTAAAAGCTTTGAAACACAAAAAATACCAAACATACCAAAAAAATCAGTGAAAATCCTTTGAAATCTTTGAAATATTGAAATCTTTTGAAATTTCGATTTTTTACATCGCGGATATATGTTATTTTTGACAATCTATTGAGAAAAACTTTTGTTAGTTTTTCTATTTGGAATTTTCTTAATGCTGCCTATCAGATTTTTTTTGAGTAAAAAATTCTCTAATATTTGTTTTACTTTTGAAAGTATTTTTGAGTTTTATAACGTAAAGTTATAAGCCGAAACATTGTTTTACTCCTTAAAATTACTTCAATTTGGTCGCAGAATAAGCTCTCAATTCTGCAAAAGGAAGGACATTTTTTCATGGATATGCCCTTGAAATATCAAATAATTATGCAATAATAATTAATAATTTAAAATTAAAAAAAATATATTAATCATAATAAAAAATAATTATGCAATAACGTTATCCTTTCATTTTTAGAAGCCTCTTTCAATTGTATTTGTACGTACAGACCATTTTTTAATTTTTCTGAACAAAAATAGTTAAATTTTGGCTTTGGGTGGAAACTCAAATTTTCTGATGGTGGCGTCTAAATAGCCACAGCTTCTTTGGAATTTTTTTTTCTCTGACTTCCAGATTAGGGTGGGCCGAAAATACAAAATTTCTCAAAATCAAAAATCCCTAGTACTGAAAAGTTACTACGTGTTATAACAAATAAAAATCTCTCATGATTTTTTGAAATTTAAAATGGACCTATGGTGTCGGAATGAAGTGAAAAAAATTATATTTTGAAAATTAAAAAAAAAATTTCTTCATGGGTTTTAAAATTATTTTAATTTTATTTTTGCGCAGTTTTTGATATCACATGTTAATAAAAATCAAAATTTAAAAAAAATACACATATTTTTTAAGTAAGAATTCGATCAAATTGAGCAACAATGACATTTTTCAGATATTGCTAATTTTTACGAAATTTTTTTTTTAGTTTTCTGTATGTCATTTTTTACTTTTCGTTAGACAAGTAACGCATAACTTCCTGTGATTTTGAAGGAATTTTTTCTTCGAAATTTTAACAGCTGTAAAGTCTGACAAGAAATTTTTTTGATTTCTGAAGAAATTATAGCTTTCTTCTCCATTACAAACTAAAGGCATGTCATACAGACTACTTTTTTATATATAAATAAAAGTTCACGAAATCCAAAAAAATACATTTTTTGCACATTTAAAAAAAAATCTATCTTAAACAAATTTTTTTTTAATTTTCATTTTGTATATGGTATTTAATATCAAGATCTGTACATAGCAAAAATTATCATAATTTTCGTACTCATAGGAAATTTTTTTTAAATTTTCAAAATAAAAAATGTTTGACCTGATTGCGTCACCGTAGAACCATTTTTAATTTTAAAAAGTCATTAGAGTTTTTTATTCGTAATAACACGTAATTACATTTTAGAACTAATATTTGCGATTTTCCAAAATTTGGTAATTTCGGTCCACCCTATTCCAAACAGTTATTTTCTTGGAGAAAACAACATTTCTGATGTCCAAGGAGCAACAGTGAATTGTTCAGAACAGTTTAAAGTTCAGAGGTAAAATAAGTTAGAAGCATAACTTCATTTTCAAAATTCCCTAAATTTCCCTGATTTTTTCCTGTCAAATAATATTTAAGGACCAGAATTCCAATTTCTTGAAATTTCTGATAAAATATTATTATTATTGACGGTATATATATAATTTAAGCACAAAACTAAAATAATCGTTGAAGGGCTTTTTAAAAAAAAATTGAAATTTTGAAATTGAAAATTTTTTTTTCACATTTTTAAATTATGTTACTTGTCAGGAGTAAAAAGTCTGATGAAATGTTTTTTTTTTTTGACAATCAATTTCTTCAATGAATAATTCAACTATTTTATTTTCTATTGGTAATTGATCCGTTTTAGTTAAAAATTCAATTATATGGTTAAAAATAACCTTTTTTGTTGGAAATGAGTCTTTTTGGGTTGAAAATTGTATTATTTTCGTAGCAAATTCAAATATTTGGTTACAAATTAACTTTTTTGTTAAAAATTTTGGCATAAACATTCAAATATTTCAGTGCAATTTTTTTTCTCTATTAACTAAGAAATCTTTCCTGGTTCAAAATTCTACTCTTTTGTAAAACACTTATCTTTTTGGTATGAAAATTGATCTCTTTTGGTAGAAATTTTATGTTTTTAGGTTAAAAATGAAACTATTTGGTTGAAAATGAATCTCCCTTGTTGAGGATTCAACTATTTTGGTAAAAATTTTTCATTTTTGTTCAAATTTTACTGTTTTAGAATAAAAAAAAACAATAATTTTTTGGTTGAAATATCCACTATTACATTTTTTGTTGAGAATTTATCTTTTTATGTTAACTCGACTCTTTTTGATTCAAAATTAAAATCTATTCTTGGCTGAAATATCAATTATTATATTTTTCTTTGAGAATTATTGTTTTTTTTTTTATTGAAATTTCGATTACTTGCTGGGTGAAAATAAAGCCTTTTTGTTGAAAATTAATTTTTGTTGTTGAAGGTTCATCATTTCAGTTAATTCATTTGGTTGAAAATTCAACTTTTTTTCTAAATGTAACTGCTATGTTGAACATTCGTCTTTTTAGGTAGAAAATTTGTCCTTTGATATTGAATATTCAACTACTTATTTTGTTGAAAATACAACTATGTGGTGACAAATTCAACTAGTTTCTGAAAAAATAATTTTTTTGGTTACGGATTCAACTGCCTTTTAAATATTTGTCTTTTTGGTTTGAAGATTCGACAATTTGGTAAAAAATTCATCTCTTCTGGTTCAAGTTAATTCTTTTTGTTTTAAAATTCGAACACTCAGATGAGAATTCATTATTTTAGGTGAAAAATTCAACTATTTGGTTGAAAAATTCGTCTCTTTTGCTTGAAAGCTCAACTATCTGGTTGAAATTCAACTTATTGATGTAAGCCTAATTTTTTTGTTTGTTGAGAATTTAACTCTTTTGTTGAAAATTCATCTCTTTTGTTCAAAAATTATTCTTTCTTGATTGAAAATTAAACTATTTTGTTAAAAATGCAATACATTTCGACCTGAAATCTAAAGCGGTTCATATTGAATTCAGTATGCTACCTACACATTAATTTTATTCGAAAGAATGAATTCACCTATTATTTTCGAATTGAAAAACCACCCTTTTTCTCCTGCTTTGAGATCATTTTGGGCTGTGATCTCTGTTAAAATATAATGTTTCTATGTTTTGTGTTTTATTTTAGACGTTTATGAACTGATCGAAGAAAAACCTTTTGACCTCAAAGAGGGGGGGGGGGGTGTTTTAATTTTGTCACCTTGAGGGGTTCAAGCTTGTTGTGATGATCTGTGAGGAAGAACGGGAAGGGTGGAAAAAGTGTTCAAAATAGCGTGACGAAGTTTTCGAAACGCCCCTAACATTTAAAAAAAAGTTGTAATCGAACTTGTTTGGAATTCCCGGTCAACAAATAAATTCACTGTCATTTCCCTGTATTTCCCGGTCTCAAAAAATTTCTGGTTTTCCCGGTTTCGTGGTCCAGTGGCCACCCTAGTAATAATAAAAAAAATAGAGTCACATAGGCCACGCGAGAACCACGTGGTAGGTATCCTCGGGGAGGCTACGACGACCGGCTGCGTAAACGAGAGTCAACCCGGAATCCGGCCCTGGGACGCCTGCGCGGCGCTATCAAAGTGGGTATACCCCCTTAAACACTATAGCATCAAACACTATCACATTATAGGGGACCACCTATATATAAGGTTACCGGCGGAGTTTAGCCGGCAGGGACTACCTATATGTCGTCGTGGGTGGGTGGGTGGATTGTGGTAGTGGTAGTGGTGGATGAACCTCAGTGTCCGGCGCGCCTCCGACAAGCGTGCTTCGGTTCTACAAGATCCTTTCGGTCCTTATCACACGATATCGGTATCCACTATCTAAACCAAAAAACGATATCACATCCATCTCTCGATCGTGCCGATCGCGGACAAGTTACGTTACCGGGATCCTAATCGCTTAACAGTGTCTTCGAAAAATGAAGAGACGTGCAACCCTTAACCCCAGAGCCGGTACCACGATCTACGCGACGGATCTATTTGGATCTATCAACATATAAAAATAATTTCCTTTTTATAAAACACCTAACTTTTGAAAAACTAGGTGAAATACTTTCGAGAACCTGATTTAGTATTGAATACTATTTGATAGAGGTCCTGACTTTCTAGAGATCCTGCTTTTATAGTGATCTTGACTTTAGAGAGATCAAGACTTTATAGTAAACCTGATTTCCCAGAAGCTGACTTTGCTGACGAGAAGACTTTAAAGACTCGAAAGAAAATATAAAAAACAGGATATAAGATTCCGAAGGTCAGAAAACTCAAAGATTAGAAAGTTAGAAAGTAATTTGAAGAAGGGTCGATGTGAGTCGATCTCTGATGCTCGGATGTTGAAGACTTTTAAATGGTCCAGCATCATCGTGCGCTTCTTACCTGTAGTGCAGCCTTAGGTGCTCATAGAAAGTGTCCGAGGAAGTCGAGGAGACCCTAGGACACCAGAGAACCTGGACCCTTAGATTAGTGAATCTGAGTCAAATCATCCAATCTGAGTAACGTTAGATTAGTGGTGTCCAATTGGTGTCTCCGAAATTTGTGGATTTGGTGATTGGTGAAATATTAGTGATATATTGGACCAAGGATTGAAGGATTGGGACTTGTGTAGTGTTCGCGAATGGCCAAGAGGGTTGTGAGGGCGAAATTGGTCCAGCGTGGTGGTGAGGTTGGTCGATCAAGAGTGGCCAATGTGCATTGGTAATGGGGGGTTTAGGCGAGGATGCCTTCTCCCCGTCGTTGCCATCACCTTTTGCCATCGCTAACGTCATTGTCACCATACCCAGTGAGAGTCGCCTCCAGGGGGCAATCAGCATTGAGATCAAAATCGAGGAGAGGGAAAAATTCTGTAGAGAAAAAAAAACCTGCAAGATCCTTACAAGTGCTGGTAGCGGTTCAGGAGCTGGGATTCCATCAGAGAAGGAAGCTGAGGGAGCTGAGGACCGGGAAGGATCAGGAATCGGCGGTGGTGGCGGCAGGAGAGAGAGGTGACTCGCCGCCGAAATGCACCAGGTGCCGAATCGCCCTGGTCTTACTCTCCAATCGATCACAAATCGGAAGGACATTTCGATCAAAATCCCCAAAAAGATCCACAATAAAATTTACAACAGGGTTTCCAATAAGATAATCATTAGGTCAAAGCTGGTGTTGATATCCCTGATCCTCTGGGGGTTGGCCCTTCCAGTGACCTTGGCGAGGCAGAATCATCATCAGACTTGTCCGGGGTGTCCGCATCAGCAGCACGTTCATAATTTGCACAGAAGTGCGAAAGAATCTGGACCAAGTCCAGATGATCTTAGGTTGGAGGCTATTAAGCATCAGATACTTACAAAGCTGGGACTCAGGAGTAGACCTGATGTCAATAGGACCCTCGCGACTGTTCCGAGACACCTGGCGCTTGAGACACTATACAGGGCAGAGGCCCAGCCAACGAGACACTCGGAGAGACGAAATAATCATGAGAAAGAGAGAGTTGAGGGGTACAGCGAGTTCCTTTATAGTGGTGACGAGTATTCCTATAAGAATCTTGATCAGTCGATGGAGGACACCACTACGGAGGGTACTGCGCCAACCACCACACCCTTCCAGGGTTACGACGATCCTGGCGGGGACACCCAGGAACCTCAGGAGGAAATGGACGACTTCTATGCCAGGACGTCGGAGATCATCACGTTTGCGGAACCCGGTAGGTTTTATTCAACAGAAATTTCCGATCTTTCAACTGTTTGTGGATGATTCTGGAGGTGTAGATTTTACTATTTCAGCCGGTTTGTTTCAGTTTCGGTCTCACTTTGCAGAGGGAAAAAATAGGATTTTTTTAGATCAGGAAATGTCTCGAAAGACGATGAAGTTTCGATTCTGACGTTGAGGGATTTTGTAAGATGTTGTAGAAAAAATAGGAATCAGGGTTGTGTTTGATAGTCTAACCCTGGAAGTACAGACTTATTTTTTAAGTTTGACTCTTCACCAATGGTTATTTGAAATAATAGTAATATGTCATTTGAATTTCTAAAATCTTAGGAATAAAGTTCTATAATCCATTTTTAT
This sequence comes from Andricus curvator, assembly GCA_932195095.1. Taxonomy (NCBI): domain Eukaryota; kingdom Metazoa; phylum Arthropoda; class Insecta; order Hymenoptera; family Cynipidae; genus Andricus; species Andricus curvator. The sequence continues at coordinate 270,527 of CAKNYM010051071.1, forward strand.
AATAAAAATTACTGGATGGAATAGCTAACTTAGAAGTTATATACTACTAGCACATCCAAGTTGGTACATTGTTGGAAAACTGATGATTTTTAAAAGGGAAAATGAACTGTAGATTTTTTCATGTAGGTGCTTAGACTCATGAAAGTATTTATAATTTTTCAAAAGAACAACATTTTTGACTCAGATCGATTTTTGGAAATTTTACAAAATACCTCTCTGATTATAAAAGTAAAATTCAAAACTAAACATTCTTCTTTTGAGAAAATATTACATTTAAAAATAATACAAATTGTTCTTTATAACGTTTAGTATACTTTATAAAAAAAGAAAACTATCAGTTTATTTATCCATTTTTCTTATAGAAGGTACCACTTTCAAAATACAAAGTAAGATCTGGATATTATTGTGGAATGCTTTTTCTTAGTTTCTGCAAAAAATTGTGCAATTTGATTCCATTTATTTTTTGTAGTTTCTACTTAAAACTATACAATTCCTAATTTAATTATTTGTTAAACTTGAGAATTGATGAAATTTGATTTCAAAAGAACTTTTGATGAGATTGTTCAGTAAAATAATTAAAAAATTATTCACAAGAACTAATGAATCAAGAAAATTATGAGAATTTAATTTTCAATTCGCATGAATGCAGCAATTTTCTCTAGTTCAACCATGATGAACTTACGTATAATATTTTGAAATATAATTATTAGTCTTTAAACTTTTAGAATAAAGGGAATATTCTGTGACGTATTATTCTAAATTTATATTATTTTATTGTATTTAAAAAATAGAACAAAACTTAAAACAAGTTTCGTAATGAAATTATTTGAATACAGCACTTGTAAAATTTGTATACCATTAACCTACAAATCAAAATTTAGAACGCAATAAAATGCAGGAACAAGTGATTTTTCTACCAAAGTTAAAATATTTTGCATTTTTCGAAAACAGTTTTATCATTATTTTGATGAAACGTGTTTATAAAACTCAAACAACTGTTTTAGGATCTGAAATGGAACTTTTGATATGATTTTGACCTCCATCTTAAAAGACAATCTTGCAACTTAAAATTCCAAATGATGAAACTTGGCACGAATATATGAACATTTGGTTGCAAAAACTTTGCAGATTTGCGGCATTGGATTCTTAAGGTTATGAAAAGTTTCAGAAACGTTCTGAAAATTCATTTTAATCTTTCAATAAATGACAATTTACATGTTTGTAAATGTTTTAAAAAACAATTAAAATCTCTTATTTGTCAGTTCATATGAACTGACAAATAAGAGATTTTTAATTAAAATTAAAATTTTTTAATTAAAATTAAAATCTCTTATTTGTCAGTTCATATGAACTGACAAATAAGAGATATTAATTGTTTTTTAAAACATTTGCAAACATGTACATTGTCATTTATTGAAAGATTAAAATGAATTTTCATCATGACAATGTGAAATTACCAGTTGTGAATCTCTTTCAGTAAAAACAATTTTAATGTTTATAATTTATATTATTGATTTTGCGAACAAATTTTTCCTGGTGAAAAATGTAGTGAATGGAAGTAGAACGAAGTACATAATTCATTTCGTAATCAGGAAACTAATTGAAATGTTAATATATTAAATGAAGCAGAAATTAAGTAAAGGCAACAATGTTAAAATAAGATGTAATTATTTTTCATAAAGATTATTGATTTTAATTATTATTGGATACTTAGATTTCATAAAATAATTCTATAGTGTTTTATAAAGAGGTACTTATTAGATGTATTTTAATAAGACGACCATTTTAAATATAATAATTCGAAGAGTCTAAATGTACCAACAAAAAAAACCGGCTATTCTTAATTTTGCAATTGAAATTTTAATGGTTAAATTTTTGAAGTATGATGAACAATTTGAAAATTTTTAATTTCTAAACGATTTAAATATAGGTAGTAGAAATTCGTTCATTTGAAATGTTTCCCATTTCAAATTACTTTTTTTTTTAAACGTTTTTTTGAATTATTCAATTTTGAAGGTTTATAATTGAACATTTTTTCATTTTGAAGGGTGAAAACGACGGTGATTTTTATAATCTAATCTAAAAATACTTGCAAGATTTTTTCCTATACATAAATTCGTTGGAAGATAATTTTTTTTTCTTCCAGTAATCATACGTTTAAAAAATCTTTCTGTACACTGTGAAATAACATACATTAGTTTTTTTTTTTATTTTCCTAGATCTTTTTGAATATTTATTTTTCATATTAAGACTTTCAATATGATTTAAGGCCTATTTTTATTATAAAAATGATATCTATGAGGTTTCAGATGATTCATTTCACTAACCAAATAATAAAAGAACCTCAATAATGAAAAAAAACTTTGAGTAGTCTCTTCCGGCATATTTTGTCGGATTTTAATTTTCTCTCCTGGCATATTTTTCTCTTCCGGAAAGAGGAGTAGCTAACCTCATTGCGTCATCAGGAATCGCAAGAGTATATGCAGGAGGGCAAAAAGGGATTTTCGCATTCATCCCCGGATCAAATCCCAAAACACTTTTCCAGCAATAAAAGTACGGAAGCACTGGAGTAACCAAGAAAAACGTACTGCCGTTGATGAAATAAGGTTAGGCACTCAATATGCGCGCCCTTTAATTTTCTATTCTGGCATAGCTAGCTGGAGGTGAATTTTTAAACTTATTGGAATCAATCTTTAATCATTTCGAAGTCACTATGAATTCTTTGGAATTCTAAAGAATCCCGCCAACAAAGGAATTACTTTCACGATAAAATATGTCGGAAGAGAAAATTGAAATTCAGAAAAATATACCGGAAGAGAAAATTAAAATCCGGCATAAATTTAGCTTTAGATGCAATTGAGTTTACAAATAGAATAATATATGCAAAAATAATCTGCAGTCATAAGGGGAGGGGGGAGGAGGCCAAGAGGGGGTCAAATAAAATAGGGGTTGCGGATAGAACGAAACTTTAAGGTTGAAAAAGCAACTCCCTCTGGACAAATCCAGTTCGGTATAAGGGGTGGATAGGTGGGGTTTGAGCGGGATGTCCTGAAAAGTATGGACCGAAGAGATGTGATGAAATGAAGTTGTATGTAAATCCGCAACTAGTCGTACTAACCGACAACATTGTTTTACGAGGCGTTATTCGACTCCGATCGTCGCCTTGTTTGCTATTACCAGAGCTTTTATACCATCCTTTCGAAAACCTCATACCCTGATTTCCACACTTTGAAACTTGATTACTCCTTCACAGAATGAGCGAGAAACTTTTTTAAAAAACGTTTGGAAAGCTTATGAAATTTCGCTTTGAATGACCCCCAATAGAGATATTTTTGACCTTTTGAAGATAATATACCACTTGAGAAGTTTTTTTTTTAAATAAGAATTTTTCGAATTTTGTATGTCGATTTCAACTCGTGATGTGACATCGGAAAGTTGTAAGAAAAGTATGAAATTTATACCACACAATTTTTGAAGTCTGATCTATAATTTGAGCTTATAAAACTTGAAAAATCCTAATGGGTTCCCGAGTTATGTCTAAAACTGTCCAAGCGTGTCTGCGTCGAGTTTCAGTCGCTTAGGCCGCGAGGCAGATACGCTTGGAAATTTTTTTATCATACCTTGAAAACCAGTGAAGATTTTTTAACTTCTATCAGCCTAAATTAAAGACAAGATTCCAAAGATTAACTTCCGTAGATGCAATTTTTTTTACAAGTTTTCTAAGTCACAGCACGAGTTGATGTTAAGGTGTAAAATCGGAAAACATGATTGGACATTTTTAGTCATATCTCGGGATCCCATTAGGATTTCTTATTGGCTTGAATTAAAAATAAGACTTTTTGGTATTTAGTTAATGGGTACTTATTTACACTATTTTTCAAAGCAATTTTCATAAAATTAGTACTACTTGAACGGAAGAAAACAACACTATTTTTTTGAACATTAAACACTCTTTTTAAACTAGTTCTCAGGCCACTTCAAAATAGTAAAAAAATATAATATATAGATTTCAAAATGAGGAGGCTTTTAAAAAAATTTCGAAACGATTCAAGAGAATAGCAAATTTTTCTTAAGATTCATAGACAAATTTTAAATGATTTAACATTTTTTTCATTTCCTAAAATTCGGTATGAGAATATAGAAAATTTTATAGCAAAATTTTTCAATTTTGCAAAATTACAAAATTTGAGAAAAATTTTTTGTATTCAATAGAATAAACAAAATTTCTTGAGGTTCCTAGCAAAATTTTCCATGATATTCTTTTCTTGAAAAATTAATTTTAAGAGAAAATTGAAAAAGATTTCAAAAATTGTCAAAAAAGAATCTGTGATATTTGAGACCAATTTTTTTATTGCAGGATTTTAAGAAAATTCTAAGAAAAATTCAAACTACTTTAAAAAATATTTAGAAGTTAAAATTTTTTTTTAAATGCAAAAAAATTTTTAAATATTAAAAAATTTTTTAAACAAAGTGTAGTTTCTTAAAAAAACTTATTTTCTTTTGTTAAGTTAGAATGTAATATAATGAGAAAATTTGAATAAAATGATACGTAGCCGTGAAATCAGTCTGGGGTACTGTGGACCCCAGGAGACCTAAACGAAATAAACATTTTATTATCTTATAATGTCGTGAATCAATGGTATTTTCTAAATGCTTTTACCTCAATTTATGAATCTGAAAAGTGAGTTTTTAAATTTTTAATTGCATATTCAATTATTTATTGTTTAAACAATTTATAATTGTTTCAATGGAACTTCCGACAGGAAAAAGCTGAACGAAGGTTGTTTTTTTTTAATAAGTTCTATAACTTTCTTTTAATTCTTATACTTTTGAACCTATTTCTAATTGTTGAAACAATTTTTATTTGTCTTAAAAAAATGATTATCTGATAACATCGCAAATTAATGGTATCTTCTGAATGCTATGGCCTAATTAATGAATTTGAACACATATTTCTGCATATATTCGTTATTTTTAATTGTTCTTATTTATTTAAAAATTGGGTTTTCAAGTAATCGTAATAACGAATATTTTCAGAAATAGGTGCTCGAATTTATTGATTAGGCCATAACATTAAGAAAATAACATTTATTTGAGATATTACAAAATAAATCATAGCTTAAACAAATAAAAATTGTTCAAACAATAGGCATTAACTTGAAAAAAGTTAGATTTAGGCTAAACTTTTATAGGACTTGTTAAAAAAACTTGGAATCAAGTACAATTTTCCAGATTTTTCCGTTAAAAAGTTGGATTTAAACAAAAATAAACTGTTTAAACAATAAAAAGGAGATAAAAATAAAAATATATTTATATTTGTTCCAATACAAAAGTTGACATTCTTTATTATAAACTATTCCATTTTTTACAAACTACATATATTTATGTACATCAAGAAATTATTAGAGACGCTCCTTGTGAATAATATCCAACTAGTTACAATATTATAAACAACATTTTCATTGCTATATTAATAAATTAATGGGTGAAAGTGCTTCTTCAAGATTAAAAATATTTGGAGACTTCCTTTTGCAATTTGTTGTTCCAAATATACGTAAAAACAATGATAAATGTAAAAAATTAATTTTTTAAATATGAAGCAATTGTTAATGTTATAAACAAATTTAATAAATAATTGCATATATTAGCCAGTTGGCGCTCTAAACACTCCCTTCCTTTAACAAAATTAATCACAAATTTTTCGAAATTAAACAATATATACGATTTTTTGATACTTGATAATAATTTATAGTTGTTAAAATAAATTTGATTAAAACGTACACGTTTTCGTCAATTTTCAACGGGCAGATTTCGTTTTTTTCAACGAAATCAATTTTAAGTTACTTCAAAGAATCATTCGCTTATGACACTTCATCAACTAACAATAATTGTGTATTTCATAAACAAATTCACAAGTTGGACTACTTGTCAACAAATGGGTGTTGTTTTTTGCTATGAAATCGAGTGCCAGTGACTCAGAAAGGACCTTAATTATTAAGAGACTTTGTCCTGTGACAATATTTGTTCTTTATTTAAATAATTTTTATAAATAAATACAGATTTTTATCGTGATTTGAGGTTATTGGGTGCAAATTATGTGTTTAAATTTTTTTAAGATGTGACTTAACTTGAATTTATACAAAGTTAATAACAAGTAGTTGTTCTCCCAATTTTTTGACTGAGCTTTTCCCATTTAAAATCCCATGAAATTTCATAAGCCTGGTGGTGCGAGTTATTATTGATCGATTTGAAAGAAAAAATGAAATTTCTTTCTTCGGGAATCTCGCAAAATTATGGGGGGGGGAGATTTTTGCTCTCCAGGATCCAAAAAAATGTTGTAATGCATTTTTGGGCCACCCTAATGTTGAGTTTTATAAAAATCAAAAGTTGTTTCTCTTTTCAAACAAGATGAACTATCAAATTTCGATTTCAACCCAAATCCGAAAAACTAACTCAACTCTTTACATACAGGAATTTATGTCACTCAATATAAAGTATTGTGATATTTTTAATTCCGTCACATCGTGTAAAGTACTTATTCAAGAAAGTTGGAATTTATCTCAGTTTGTAGAATGTACATATTGTATATATTCAATAAAAAAAGTTAAGAACCCATTTAAGAAACTCGTCATTTAATAATTCTCACATTGAGCCTACTCTCACAAATTTAACCTTTTAATCAATTTCTTTTTAATTTAAAATTAATTATCACCCCCTCGTCCCTTACCCTTAAATCCCATCAATTTGATATTCTCTTGAATGTAAATGCTAAAATTTCAAATTGAAATCCCAAGGCGGTTCGAATTATGATCGGGGCGTCTATCTAATCCGAAACTCGGAAAGAAGGGGAAATGACCGAAATTTTTTTCACCGGGAAAACCCGGGAAATGGCCGGAAATGTGGAAACTAATATGCAAATCAAAAAGTGGTTCTGTATATTTCACTTCTCTAATTCTGAATTGGAACAGGCAAGTTTTGAAAAAATCATAATTCTTAGTTGGAATAGGGATTTTTCCAAAAGAATTACAATTCTGAGTTAGGACAGATAATTTGAGTAATGAATTATATTTTCAAGTTTGGGAAAGGGAATTTCAGTAAAAAAATATAATTTTGACAATTGAGACAGGAAATTTCCGTAAAGAATTATATTTTGGACTTTGGGACAGGCAATTTCCGCAAAGAATTATACTTTTGACTTTGGGCAGGGAAGTTTCTGAAAGAATTGTAATTCGACTTGAAAAAGGGAATTTATTACATAAGAAGGGAATCTTTCACATGGAATTGGAACTTCGGAAAAGAATTATAATTCTGATTTAAAAGAAATTTTTTTTTTAATCCCTGTTCCAAGTCCAAATTCATCATAATTTGAAAATTCCCTCCTCCAAATTTTGGAAAAAGGGCGTTACTGTATTTCTAAATTATAATTGAAAATGTTGGGAGCAAAAATTTAATTTTGACTTGGAACAGGTAATTTCCGTAAAGAATTAGGATTTTGACTTTCGAACAGGGAATTTTGGTGAAGATTGATAATTTTTACTTTGGAACAGGGGATTTCCGTAAAGAATTATTAATTGACACGGGACAAAAAATTTGTGTCATGGAACGGAAAATTTTGAACATAATTTTTATTTTTATTTGGAAGAAGGGGAAAAAATCTCTGTTCAAATTCAGAATTATAATTCTTTTCCAAAATTTCCTGTTCCAAATCAGAGATCCTTGAAATCTTGATTAATGTTTATAAATCTTTGGAAAGCTCTAAAAATCGTTTGAAACCAGGAATCATCGCACGCTGGAGAAAAAATTACTTTTTTTGTTCAAAATAACGTACAGCCGGCCATTCTTGACCAACTTGGTCGTAAAAAAATTTGAAGAAAAGCTGATGAAATTTACCAGAGAGTTGTCCAACGCGATTTTTTATTCCTTATTTCAGTTTTCTTTTGTAAATAAGCAAATATAATGAAAAAAGTGGCTATTTTCCTATTTGAAGTTCTCGGTGCTCGTGAATAATAGGAAAATTGTTGCAATTGCCTACACTGTAAAAAATAAAAAAATTCTACCACTTAGAATGGTAAAATTACCAACAAAAAATTGGTGCAATTTTACTACTCTGATTATGGGATGAATACCACTTGCATGTTAGAAGTTCCAACCAATCTTGCAACTTTACCACTTTTAGACTGACACTATAGCAAGGCGTTGTAGAAGTAGAGTTTCTGCTTGTGAATCTGTGACTTTCAGAGCAGGTAATAAATGGACCTACTTTCAGAGTGTTGATTTCTTTGACGTTGGTAAAAGTACAGAAACTGTTAAAAATTCCTTTTTCCAACGTAATCTCACGTCTTGAAAGTTGATAATTGATAACGAGGCGTACTTGCACAGCTCTTAACGTAGTATAAGTACAAGTAATTTTAAAGTTTCAAAGTTGCGGAGAATAATAAAAAAAATGGTAAAATTAAAATTTTTTGTAAAAGAGTGTTTCAGAACGGTATAAATTATGGAAAATTTTATTTACAAAATTGATAAAAAATATAGTATAAATATACAATAAAAGGATAAATTAAGTTCAATAAATAATAATCGTTTGAAGAGGGGAATTTTTCCCTTTCTTTTAATATGAAATAATTACTCACATTTCTCATGTAGATGCTAAACTTGCCATGTTGAATAAAAAATCGAATATTTTTGGTTAGAATACCATCACCTACAAATTCATAATGCATTGTAATTTTACAGAATCTGTCTGGAAACTTACATAACTAAAAAGTTGAATTCCATATTAAAAGTGGATATTCGGTACTGTCAGTGAAAACGTTACTTTGGGAGTAGGTAATAATCGGACCTACTCTGAAAGTGGTAAAATTACCAGAAATTTTTTTTACAGTGTACTTTTTATAAAGGTGAAAATAAAATCATTAAGTGAAGGTTTTTTTTCATGATAAAATAAACAAAATAAATTATTATAAACAAATTACTTTTAGAAAGTGTGGTTTTTATAATATCCAATAATTTCAAGTTTTTTAAGTTGTATTGCAAGCAATGTGGATTAAAACAATATTATAATGGAGAAAATCTCTCCTTAGATGATTCTTGTTAATATTATAAAAACATTTGATGAACAAATAAGGTTCCCAATTAAGAAGATTAACATTGAAAAAACGAATTTTTCGTCGACAAATGCCCAAATTACGTATTTTTTTATTAAATTTCTTTATATTATTAACAAGGCTCATTTCAGGAATGTTCTACATTATAATATTGTTTTTGTCTAAATATCTTGCAATATATCTTTGAGAAAACACAAACTTATTGAAAATTATAAAAAAACAGACTTTCAACAAATAATTGGTTCATAAAAATTTATTTGTTTAATATATCATGATCAAACGTCTTTAACCAATGTTACTGTATAAAACGTAGGTGATTGCAACAATTTTCTTATTATTCACGAGCACTGGGAACGTCAAATAGAAAACACAGTCAGTTATTCGTTATATTTGTTTATTCATAACAAATTTCTAAGAAGAAATAAAGAGTTGGGCTCAACAACTCTCCGGTTTATTTTTTGAAGCTTTTTTTTTAAATTTTCTTAAAAATCTGGGTAGCTTGGATTTTTCAATTTATTCTTGCGTACAATAATATTTAAACAAATAGAGTGACAAAGCTAGAATTTCAAACAATATATTTTTTATCTTTGAATAAAATACCACTATAGTGCTTGAATGTTAAAAACATTACTTTTCTCATCTAAAATTTGTTAGATTGACTGTTAGATCGAAATTTATAGTAACTGTAACAGTTTTCTATACAAATAGGTGATATTCTTGTTCTGACTACTCAAGGATAACTTATATTCTAAGCAACACTTATAGTTTCGTATTTGTTAAATTATTTTTTTATAACAATCTTAAAGTTTCATTATTAGCCTAACATATCGATTGAATATCAATATTATTCATTTTCCAATAAGCTTGAATGGAAAAAATAATTTTTTTCCCCCCATGAAAAGATGTGCAACTTCATCTTCTGTTTATACTATTTGTTATTCAAAAAATTTGTTTATAATAATCGCTAATTTGATTAGCACCGAAATATCTTCATGCAATATCAATATTAGCTTATGTTTAATAATATTTAATAGAAAAAATACCTTTTACTATAGAAGAAACGGTTCAACTGGATCATTTGTTTAATAATTTGTTTATTACAATCGTAAATTCAATTACCAGTAAAATATCTCGAGGGAATTCAATATTAGCTTATATCCAAAAAGATTGAGTGAAAAAGAAACACTTTTTGAAATATTAGCTTACTTCCAAGAAGATTTAATGAAAAAAAAAACTTTTTGAAATATTAGCTTACTTTCAAGAAGATTTAACGGAAAAAATAACTTTTTTCTAGAAAAAACTGTGCAATTGGGGTATTTTTAAAATCATTTGGTATAAACAATTGAATTTAGTTACTTTTAACAATATCGTATAAATAAAAATCATTTTTAAAACAGTTTTAATATGGTGCAATTGGAAGGAGAAGTGTGGCCCAGTGATAAAAACCAAAATTGAATACTTGTTGATAAAATTGTTTATAACAATAGGAATTGTTGACGCATAGTGATAATTCGTTACTATACATTGATCTAGCAGTCAATATAACAAACTTTTGACGAAAAAATAATGTTTCAAACAGTTAAGCACTATAGTCAAGAATTTGTTTATAACAATTAAAGTAAATATTAATAGATTTATTTATCTTTTATGGATGCAGATGCAATGATGCTGACCAATAGTGACTATAGTTTTGTAGTTACTTAATGTAAAAAATCATATTGTTGAAAATGCTAACTTTATCACTTTATTTCTTTAAATATTGTTACACACAAAAATGATAAAAGCCATAAATCAAAATGATAAAAATAGAAAAAGGGCCTCCTCCAAATCAGAAAAAAATAAAAACCAAAGTGTCCACCCTTCCAACTGAATAACCTTAATTATTAAAAATGTTTGCAAACAAAAATAAATTTCAAAATCCGAGCCCTCTCAGTTTTCGAGAATTTAATGCTGAGCGTTTTCAACAAAAAAATCTTAATTCCGTCAAGAAGTAGAGCCTGAAGAGGATTATGAATATTAAATTCTGTATTCTTTTTATCCTTTTCTCAACCCTCTATTTTCTTTCATTTTGTGTAAAAATTATTGTTCAAATTTTTATGAACAAAAAAAATATTTAACCCTTGGTCGAAGGCCTTAAAACGCTAAAAAAGTCTTAATTTTTTGTTGTTGTAAAAATGACAAATGAGTTATGTGAAAGTAATAATTATGGTAATAAAATTATAGTAGGCATGACTCAAAATAATTTCACCCTAATTTTATTCAGAATGCTACCCTAAAAATTGAAACAAAGCATCCTCTATAGGGGGAGTTTTTCAAAGTTTAAGGTGAATAATGGTTTGACGATGATCTTCAAAAATGAGTCCGGGACTTATTTGAAATTATATCACTTTATACTCATTTTTTTATTTTTAGGCGCAGCACTCAAGATACGTAGGTTTTCATATAAATCTATAAGACATCTCAGACTTAAAAAATAATTGTTTGATAAAATTTTGTTGATTTCACTTTTACACATTTGAAAGGAATATTTATACTTAATGTAAAATAAATATTTCGCATTAGTTATTACAAAATATTAAGACATAAGAATGTGCTATCCATTTGTTTATACATTCATAATAATCTTTTTAATATAATCAGGAATTTCGTGAATTGTGACTTCGAACTGAAAGAGGAAGGAGCATGTGATAAATTTTTGTTTTTAGTACAAGATTTTTTTTTTGAACTTCAAAAATGTAAAATATTTATGTTATTCATCTTCAAGGCTTGCTTTCTAATTTGCAGATGTGATTCTGTCGAATATAAAACAGTTTATAGTTCTAAGTTTTGCAACAGAAGAATTTTCTGATGAGAAATTATGTGAAGAACTGTGATAGAAGCAAAATATCGTGCTGAGGGCTGGATTGACAAAGTTTATGGGTAGTTTTCTACGACTTTTATAGATTAATTTTTTATCTTTCAAGGTCGAAAATATCCAAGCTGTACCAAAAAAGCACATAATAAATTTCCAATTCCTATCGAGAGCATTTTTTTTTACTTTTAAGGGGAGGATTCTAAATAAAATTGGTGTAAAATTATTTTCAGTAATGCCTACCATCATTTTTTTCTATAATGACTACTTTTACGCAACTCATTGCCATTATAATTAAACAGAACAAAAACAAATTTTTAGCGTTTGCCTTGGACCCCAAGTCGAACATTTTTTTTCATAAAAAATTGCGCAATTATTTTAACATTAAGTAAAAGAATATAGTCAGGGGGTGAGACAACGACAAACAATTTTTTTTGGGCCACCCTATTGGATACTAGCAAATTTTTTCGAATCCAGAAAAAAAGTAATTTTTTTCGAATGATATTTAGAGGTTCGACAAGCCCCATCGAGTTTAACACGTATTCTCCACAAGAAAAAAAGAAAATTTTGTGAGTTTTAGCCAGAATCGTGAATATTGCATAAATCGAGCTAAAAGTCAACATTTCTCTTCACAATTAGCTATAGAATACAAATAAATCATTAATTTTCGAATATCACTCCCAGAAGCCTATTTTATAGGGTCCCGTAAAGCCCCCATTAGTGAAAAATCGGGTTTTTTTTAGTTTTTTGCGCCAATTATGACCTTTTTTGTGGTTTTTAGTACAAATTCGTTCTAATACGTAAAATACTACTTTCTATAGATGATTTGATTTTTTCATGATTTGGTTGAACAACTTATTATTGTTTTGATCAATTTTACCTTCAGAATATAGTTAGAATGTTGCGATTTTATGGAATTTTCAAATCATTTTTCTGTTTCAACAATTTTTTATTATTATAATAATATTCTCTTAGAATAATGCTAGATAGTTGCAGTTTTTTTCTCAAATTTTCCACTTTTGGCCCACTTTCAAATTAAAATGAGGCAATAATTAATTCCAGTAAACAAAAATAATATTTAAAAAATGTATTATTATCTTAAATAATATTCTCTTTAATGGTGGTAGAAAGTTGCGGTTATTTCTGAAATTTTTCACATTTTGACAAATTTTCATCTAAAGTGCGGTTATAATTAATGCAATTCAACGAACATAATTGTCTGAATAATTTATAATGGTTTATAAATATTTTCTTCTAGAGTAATGCTAGAAAAGAGCCTTTTTTCTTTTATTTAGGAACAAAGAATAAATAATAATATTGCATAATTCAAAAAAAGGCTCTCAGCAACTACTTCAAGGAAAATTTACATTTAGTATACTATATCCTATATGAATCATATATGATCCATATAGAAAATTTGAGGAATATTTCAAATATTTATTATATTTCAGAAAAATATATTTACGAAAAAGAATGAGATTGTTTAAGAAATAATCATATTTATTTTTGATTTATTATTTGTTCATAACTAAAAAGCCAAGGAAAATATTTCAGAAAAAACCGCAACTTTTTAGCAATCATCTATGAGAAGATAAGCGATAAATTATGAGTTATAAACTATTAGCTAGAAACTATAATAAATTGTATGAACAATTATTTCTGTTAAATTGCATTAATAATTACCTCACGGAGTTAAATATTTACGAAAAAACCGCAACTTTCTAGTACTATTAAAAAATAATAACAAATAGTTCGAAAAATTATGTTTGTTAGCTTAAATTAATTATTACTATCCCTTAAAGAACACACTTTCAAATAATTCCTTAAAGGACACGTGGTGTCTCACTGACCGCACCCACTTAAAATAACTGTTAGATCAAAAGGAAATAATATTTTTGGGTGAAAAAATCATGAGCGATGTTGAAGCAATACACAATAAGAATAAAATATTTCCAAAGCCTCAGTGATAATTTAACTATTCTAAAAGAATACTTGAAAAAACCCTAAATAATCGAGAAAAAAAATCGGAACACCAAACGTCCTTTAAGGGCTATAGTAGAAGATAGTTAGTAACAATAATATTTTGTTCAAGCAATCATTTTTCTTAAATTTTATAAATTTTTACCTCGCTCTTGGTAAAAAGTGGACAAAAAGTTGAAAAGAAAATTGCTAAAAACAATCATATGTCCTCTAAACAATTGATGTAAAAAACGAATTATCAGTAGAAAGTAGTATCTTTGCATTAGAAATAATTCGTATTTAAAAACCCACAAAAAATAATAATTAGCGCCAAAAACACGCAAAACCCAATTTTTCATTTATGGAGTTTTTCTGGGACCATATAAAACAGACTTATAGGAGCGATATTTGAAAATTAATGATTTATTTGTATTCTATAGCTATAATTGTGAAGAGAAATGTTGAGTTTCAATTCGAATTACCTAATATTCGTGATTCTGAGTAAAATGTACAAAAACGTATTTTTTTCTCATACGGGACTCATTCAGAATCAAAATGATTCCATCTGAGTCCGTCTGATTCCGAGCAATTGAATCCGTTTCATTCCGTGCGAATGCGGAATCTGTTTGTGAATCATTCCGAATCCAGTCCGTTTGAATCCACGAATAATTTTATAAATGCAATCCGAACCAGTCCGTTTCATTCCGAATTTCATTCAAAATGAGTCCGACTGACTCCGCAGGGGTTTATGTATAATTTAATTCTAAACCAATCTACGTGAATCCGAACTTTTGAGAGGAGTGCACGCCGACTGAGTCCGAGAGAGAGAGAGAGAGTAATGTAAACAGAATAAATGTAAAGAATAGGATATTAAAGAAAATGAAGAATACAATGCTCATTCCGTCTGAATCTTCCAGTAAACTCGAGCTCATTCCGACTGATTCCGTGCCATTCAGAATAATGTCGAGCCTTTATATTTTTTTTCTTTAACTTTCGTTTCAAACGCAATGTGACAATTGTATTTGGATCGAACAGGAATCATTCTGACTGTTGGTGGACAGGCTCGGAACCATTTGGCATGTACTCACGTCATAAGACGGATTCAGACTGAATGGGCGTTTTATTTTAATAAGTGTGGAATTATTCGGACTGGGTTCGGAATGATGCGGAATCAGTCGTAATATGCTCAAGTTATTTGTCGGATTCAGACGGAATGGAAATTGTATTCTGATAAGTTCTGAATCATTTGGAATGAATTCGGAATAGCACGGAATATACTACCTTATACCTATATACCCACCGTCACACTACTATTTTCAAAACGAGCAAGTCACGCCTACCCCGAAAGGAAAATGGCTTAATGGTATAATAATAATAATAATAATAATAATAATAATAATAATAATAACCTGACTCCAAGGAACAGTGTTGCCCGATGTTTTCTCGCGTAAATTTCCCGCTCTTGCTTACCTTCTAGGACAGAAGGAGCAGAAGCGGATGACGTACACGTTCCAGTTGCGTCGGGATTGGTTGCTTTTAAAGAACCATGATCGTAGCTTCCGGAGCCTACAACTTCTCACATAATAATAATAATAAACTCGCGTCATTTAAAGGATTCAAACATAATGAGAATTTTCTTCCGATCAATGCGGATTGCGGAATCATTCGCAACGAGTGCTGAATGGCACGCAATCATTCGGAATGAACTTGCGTCATTTGACGGATTCAAACGTAATGAGAATTTCATTCCGATCGATGCGGAATCATTCGGACTGAATGCTGAATAGAACGATATCCTTTGGAATGAATTTTCGCCTTGTCACGGGGTGAGGCGGAATGAAATTTTCTTTCTGATATGTGCGGAATCATTCGGACTGAAGAAGGAATGGCACATAATCATTCGGAATAAGCACGCGTCATGCAATGGATTCACACGGAATGAAATTTTTTGCTACGGAATGATTCTGACTGTGAGTGGAACAAACGGAATCATTCGGAATTAGCTATCATATTGCGCCGGAATCAGGCGAATTTAAAGTTTTATTCAGAATGGTGCGGAATCATTCTCGTTGAAGCACGGATTCATTCAATGTCATTCAGAATGAGATTTCAGTATCAGGCGGATTCAGACGGAATGAAAATTTCTTTCAGATTTGCGCGGACTCATTCGAAATGAACCTGAGACACTAATTCGGACTGAAAAAGAATCAATCGTAATCGGACGGAATCATTCGGACTAGATTTAACTTTCAACCAGAAGGTCGGAATCAGTCGGAAACAGATTTCGCCTTCGTTCTTAATCGATCGGAATGATTCGGAGTTGTTAGGATTCAAACGGACTCAATTTCATTGCGAAACTTTCACCAGGGAAGAAATACTTGTTAAACTTCATGGGGTTTTTCGAGCCTCTAAATATAATTTTTTTCAAAAACGAAGAATTTATTTTTTTTTCTGGATTCGAAAAAATTTGCGGGCGATAAACATGAGAATTCGAGAAAAAAATTCCCCTGCATTTTTGGACCACCCTAGTAATCACCCTGATGTCAGAGGTTGAAAAAGGGCACCTTTTAGTGGAAAAATGTAAAAAAAAAGGTGAAATCTGGTTAAAAGAATGAATAATCCGGGAATGAAAACAAAAGAAAAGCTAACGGGCATTCGCGTGCAATAGCCACACGTCTGAAGCCACGTGGCCTGTCGCAGCGCCGGTCTATAGTTCAGTAACTCTAAGTTTAACAACAAGGGTAATAGAACCCAAGGTAGAAACGTAATGTTACCGCACACTCTGCGGCATTTACTACGATTCGCTACGGTAAAATTAATGAGAAAGGCGTTTTCCGTCTTTTTCTCTTCTCGAACCGAGATACCAATCCCTGGTTACGAGGGTCCCCTATCCATATGTATTAGTTTACGACTGCGACCTCGAGCCAATGCGATCTCAGTTGCATTCCCCGATAGAAAGAAACTCTTCGATTCTCACTAACGAAATCACTCTCCTTCTACTTGTTACCCCTTGCCTTCTCGTATATTAAACAGGACCTCCACATTACTTTCCACATCGCAATCACCTAAGTGATCCATTTTTTATTACTTTTCTCATAATCGTCAGGTTGAGAATGAACAATCCAGACGTTTATTTATAGAAAGTATTACCCCTCCCACCACCTATAAAAAAAGTTTATGTAACTTTTTCTTTAATTGTGTAAGGTCCTAGAAAGAAGTCAGAGTAGGCGCCGTGCGCTTACAAACAAGGGTTTCGTAGCCTATTAGGACGTTAAATAAGTCAATCCAACCCCCCCTCCCATACGTACTCTCCCCTACTGCCCTTAATTCCCTCTTCCCACACTTCAACCTTCGCTTCCACTCCCTTCCTCAACTTCTTCCTTTTCTACTTGTCCCCTCCTCTACTAACCCTCCTTTCCCTTCTCCTACTTCCCATACTTCCGCACCCATTATTTCCTCTTATTCTCCCTCTTACCACTCCTTTCACTTCTCCTCTTCTCATTTTCCATCACTTCTCTTACTTCCCCTCATTTACTTCCTCTCCTACATTAGCCACCACTTCACACACGCTCCTTACCCTCACTTATCCTACCTCCCCTCCTCTCATTTCGCCTCACTCACCCTATTCCCTCTTTTCCCCGCAATTCTCTTAGTTCTTCTCCCAAGTTTCCCATACATAACCATACATCATTTTCCCTAACTTATTTATACACCCCTTACCCACTCCCACATTTTTCCTCATTTTCCCTTCCAGAATTTTCCATATTTCCCTTCCCTCATTTCTTCTCACGCCCCCTTCCTTTATTTTACCTTACTTTACCTACTTTCCCTCCAATTATTTCCGCTAACTACCCGTCCCTCACGTCTCACACCTTATTACCCTAACTCCCCCTCCCATTACTTCTCTACTTCCACTTCCGTTATTTACTCACTCCCCCTTTACTTCCTCTACGTCCTCTTTCCTCACTCATCCTACTTCCCATTCCTCCCCCTGTTCCACCTCACCCACTCCCATATTTCCCCTTATTTTCCCTTCCAGCATTTCCTCTGTTTCCCCTTCCCTTTTTGTCCTCACTTCCTAACTCCTTATTTCCCTGTACTTCCCCAACTTGCCCTCCCCTTACTTATAATGTCCTCTATCTGCTCACTACCCCTACTCTCCCTCACATCACATCTTCACTTCTACTTCCTTTATTTCCTTATACCTCTCCCCTAATTTTTGCTCACTTCCCCACCGCTCATTTGACTACACTGCCCTTTCCCTTATTTCCACTCACTTCTCCTGCTTCCACTCCCCTCATGGACCCATCAATTCCATTATTTCCCCTCATTTCACGTCCCCTCATTGGAAAAAAGTACGTACTGATGGCTACGAAAATTTAAAAATTATAATAATTTTTATTTTAATAATGGAAATTTTTGCACCTTTATTTGGATCTTTTTAGGCATAAGAAAATCATTTTTAAACCCGAATTTTCTGAAATTTTGTTTGCTGTATCTAAAGAAAGGTGCAAAAATTGCCATTTTATATGTGTAAACATCTTAGACCCCGATATGGGGAGTCGCGCCTGAGTCGAGTGAAACGATGGCTCGAAAGTGTAATGCAAGCCTCTGACACACGCGTTGTCGTGTGTCAGAGACCGTAGGCTTGCTTCTCTTCACCCACTCAAAGGAGGCCTCAGTTATTCTCTCTCTTTCTCTCTCTCTCCCCCTCCCTCCTCTCCCTCACTATCTCTTTATGTAAGATTTCAATTTCAGTCAACGTTTACCGAAGATGTTTACACATAAATCAGTCTTGGGTCATAGTTTAGGACGCACGTGATGTTTTTTTTTTAATTGAAAAAGTTGTTCTAATTTTTAGATAAAAATGTGTGAGAATTTTATATTTTCCTTAAATATACTTCTTTTCGATTGAATTCAAATATTCAATTGTTTCATTGAATTATAATTATTTTTTATCGCGTTGAAATGAGAAAATTTCGATTTCTAAGGGGAGCTGAGCGTAGCCTTTTCCCCCTAGAGTATTTCTAAAGTGACCTCACCTAAAAACTCAAAACTCTCCGACGAAACTGAAACTTCAGCAAGTGAAATCCTACTGGATGTCCATTTATGGGAGAAGAATTTTGCCGTTGGTACAAATAATTTATACCGAGAGGGAGGGGGTGATCTTTTTTTGGGGGTATATCATAGAATTCAGCGACTTATAATTCTGTTAATATCAACAAAACAAAATTTTGGCTTCCACACTTTCGACATGATTTTTCACGTCCTTTTCTTAAATAGTAATTTTTTTTGACCAAATGAGAAGTTGTCCTTCAGAAATGTCAACATTTCTTTATTTATGAAAGTTTTGATGGGATTTTTCACTCTCTTCTCACTGACCTTAAGCATTTTGAACAAATATATTTTTGACCTTCAAATGTTTTTTCCGAATTTTGAGTATTTGACTATTTTGTATATCAAGGAATTCAAGGAATTCATCCATATCAAGGAATTCACGAAATTTAAGGAATTCTTTTAAATCGTGGAATTCAAAGGATTCGTTGAATTCCATGAATTGCTTGAATTCTGTGAATTCTTTGATTTTCGTGAATTCGTTGAATTGCCTGAATTCCGTGAATTCTTTGAATTTCGTGAATTCCGTGAATTTCATGAATTCATTGAGTTTCATGAATTCCTTGAATTGCTTGACTTTAGTGAATTCCATGAATTCCTTGACTTTCGTGAATTCCATGAATTCCTTGAATTGGGAGAATTCTTTGAATTCCATGAATTCCATGAATACATCAAAATTGCTGCCTACTTGGACCAGGCGGGGGAAGTGAGTGTGACATAATATGACATGACATCTTACATCTTACACCAGCAAGCTCAAAATCCATTTCGCTCTCCATCTGAAAGTATTTTTTCTCCTGGTGCGCCATAAGAAGTTTCACTTCAAAATGTTGGAACATTGATAACGATGAATAGATTACAATAAATAATGAGTTCGATGAATAAAAATTTGTTTTATTTTTATTGCATAAAAATTGTTTAATTCAAAGAATTTTCCATTTACGAGTCCAGGATTTTAGGTTTTTAATGCTTCAGTTCATTTGTCCCAGTGTCTTCCACTTGAATATCAATTTTCAATGTTATACTCTTCACATGCTGATTTAAAGACATTGATTACTTTTACAATTGCACACATTTGGCCATTGAAGCATAAAGGACCCCGCACAAAACCAATGGAAAAAATGTCTCTGTCAAATTGGCTAAAACTCACAGAAAAACGTGTTCTCGGCATGCCGAAAAAAAGTCTCCACGAGCACAACAAGAGCCTATGATTAACTTCCGAGCTATGGGGACTATGCATAGAATGAGAGTTTAGAGTTGTTTTTTTCTTTTTTTTTAAGTTTTCCATACCTTGTTTTAGAGAGATAGGCTTCACACTATGATTAAATATCGTTTCTCTATTAATTAAGCCTGATAAAAACTGTAATGTACGTTATTCTACGCATAATGCCAGGATACTTGAAACGCTGGTACTTCTAGATTCCATAGCTCGGAAACTAATCATAGGATCTTGTTGTGCCCGTGGAGGCTTTTGTTCGGCATGCCGAGAAAATTATTTTCTGAAAGTTCCAGCCAATTTGACGGAGACATTTTTACATTCTCATTCTAATGAGAAGGTATTGGTTTTATGTAAAATTTGACATAGTCGGTTTTCATCAAATCTCCACGTTTTGAGACCTCCTGAGTCAGAAAAAACGATTTTTACGAAGGTGTCTGTCTGTAGTCTGTCTGTCTGTCTGTAGCCACGATAACTTTCGAAAAAATGATCAGATTTGATTGAGCCTTGGCACTCGTTCGTTAACCAGCTATTTTGGATGAAAATCCAAAAAGTGAGCACATTTTGAAAATTTTTGAGACCACTTTTTTTGAAGATTTGAAAATTCTATGTACGGTTGTTAGTAGTACGCAAAATGACGAACAAAATATTCCTATGACTTTTTGTGATAAAAAAAAAAATTACTGGAGTTATAGCATTTTCAAAATTCCAGAAAACAAACGAAAATGAACATTTTAAGCCGAAAAACGCACGATATGAAAAAAAGTCAAGAGGAGAAAAAAGTTGATTCCTGAACACCCTTATAATATTTTCATAACAACTTTTTGAATTTTTTGAAAAATAAAAAATTCAAATTTTGATCGCACAAAAAATTAATGAAAAATCAAAAAAGCCATTTTGCTGTCAAAATATACAAGATACCAGAAAAGATCATCCTACCAAAATTGTGCACCTAAAGAAGATCTATAAATTTCTTATCATTCACTTTTTGATATGATGCGTAGTTTTTGTTTTATTCGTAAAAAACAGCATTGAAAATAGAAAAATCAAATTTTCAGACGAATATTACCAGCTACGAAAAAATGACCGAAACAAAATTTGTTCATCCAAGGAAGAGGTACAAATTTATTGTGACTCATGTTTCGATAGGATGCGTGGTTTTTGTTTTATTCGTGAAAATAACATTGACAGTAAAAAAAATCAAATTTTTGAAAAAACAATGCAAGGTACGAAAACATATAAATGAACAAAAATTGTGCATTCAAAAAAGACTTACCAACCCGTAATCAATTTTTGTGGTAAGAATATATTCAAAATAGAAAAATTAAGTTTTTTGATAAACGGCACAAGCTAAAATAAAATGTTAACTAATAAAATTTGTCGCCTGAATTATATCATTACTTTTCATTTAAAATCAAATACAAATTTAGTAATTTGTATATGAAGAACATATAACACGAAGCACAAAGTGCGCGCTCAGTGTATTTACCAAATCGCACGCCGTAAGTGAGCTCAAACTTTTTTGTTTCTATCATACGGTTCAAATGATTTTCAAATCAAATATCGAGCGCGAAGCGCGAGTGTCTGGATGAGAATGTGTTCCTTAAGGTCGATAGAACCTTGAGTAAATAAAGTTCCTTTTCAGTCTAAAATAAAAAAAAAATTTAACAATCACTTAATATGTAGAGGTTTTGATAATTTTATAATATTTGCAAACAAACTTTTTCTTTTCATCGAAGTCGAACACGAAGTTCAAAAATCTAGAGGAGCCGAGCGTAAAGCGCGATGTAAATACGCCCGAGCGCGTAGCCCGAGGTGAGTACATAATCGAGCGCGAAGCGCGAGATCCAACAGTCGCGCGCCCTAGGCGCGCTCAAACTTGCGAGCGAAGCGAGCCGCGCGGAAAGCGCGCGATGAGACTGTGCCCGCGAAGCGGGCGGATTTTTTCCATTGGTTTTGTACGGTGTCCTTTGTAATTTTCAAAATTAAAAGTTTATACAAACATGCTGTTCAATGTCATTTTCGATTTTGCATTGTAACAATTATATTTATTGCAAATAAAATAATTATATTGTAATAAAAGAAATAATGATGATAATTATTAAAAGTTAATTATTATTACTATAACAATTACATAACACCAGCTTTTACGCTTTCCTCTCAGTAAAATGGAGAAATGAGCGTGTATGACGGGGTTAGTCGGTTTTTTATTCTGTGCCCCCGGGTTCAATTAGCCGGTTGAAAATTTTAGAAGATTATAATCAAGTATAGCGTTGAGATTTTTGCTGGAAAATTTTTACGCCGCCTTGATAATTTAAAAATTTGTGTTAGCCACGAGGGATCGACCACTCTGATATTCCTGGTACACTCACTGAATATTCCCATATATTATTTCAATATTCCCAGATATTATTGATATTATTTATATTCCCAAATATTCTCGATATTCTTGATATTCCCAAATATTCCCTTATATTCCTACATATTCCCACATATAGGAAAGTATTCCTAGATATATATTCACAAATATTCTGAAATATTATATTCCCCATTTCCCCGATTCCTTCCCTTCCCTTCACCGATTGTATTTGTATAGCTTTTTATTTGGTGCCTTTGCAAATATTATGCCATTATTATAAAGTGTACATGAATGGAATAATAATTTACTTGTAATTCATACAAGTTTAAAAGTTATTGACTTCGAATAACTAATTTTAGATTGATAGTTTAAAATACTTTATATTCAAAATTTTTTAAGTTTTAATATATATTATTACTTTGATTTTTAAATTGTTTATTGTTTTATTATGACCGATTATGACGTGGAATTTTCAGGTTTTCTATTTTGATATTATTTAATTTTACATATCTTTTTTTTAACTTAATAAAGTTTTAATGCTTAACTTTTGAATGGTCTAATCTCTAATCTGATCTAAGGGGCCTACAAAGCCGATGAATTCTAAAAAAAACATGTGATAGTTAATATTTTAAACAAGAACAGATTTTCATTTTTAATCAAAAACAGTTAAATTGAAAAAAGAGATGAAATTTCTACCAAAAGAGATAAACTTTTAAATCCAAGAAAGATTTTCCAGACAATAGAGAAAAAAAAACTGCATCCAAAATGTTGAATTTTCAAGCCAGAAAGATGAGCTTTGTACAAAACAGATTAATTTTCAACCAAATAGATGAATTTTCGAGTAAAATTATACATCTTTATACAAAAAAATGAATTTTTGAGAAAGTAGTTCAACTTTTAACGAAGGAGGTAATTTTTAAACCTAAGAAGATTAATTTTCAACAAAAAATCTACTAGTAGATATTTTAACAAAAAGATATTTTTATTTTAAATCTAAAACAGTTAAATTTAACAAAAAAATAAGAATTTTCAACAAAATACGTGAATTCTCAACTCAAACAGATTAATTTTCAACCAAACAGTTGCATTCATAAAAAAATGGATTTTATAACAAAAAGAAAGAATTTTCAACAAAATACATCAATTAATTTTCAACCAAATAATTAAATTTTCAAACAAGAGGATTATTTTTCTAACAAAAAAGATGAATTTTCAACTAAATAGTTGAATTTTCAACTAAGAAGATAAATTTTTCGCAAAAAATGTAATAGTAAAATTTTCAGTAAAAAAAATTTTGGCCAGAAAAACGAATTTTCAACAAGATAGTTAAATCTTGAACTGAATAAATGAATTTGTAACTAAAATTATGAATCTTCATCTACTATCAACTAATACCTTCAACTACTTGTGAACCTTGCTACCAAAGAAAAATTTTTTAGTCCAGATGGAAAAAAATTTTAATCAAATTGTAGAATTTTCAAGCAAAAAAGACTGAATAAACTTTCAGCCAAAAATAGTTGGATTTTCTTATTGGGTTCTAATAATTCAGTTCTCATTTAAATAAAAGCCGAAAAAAGGGGAACGTCTGTGAATTCTGCGATAAATAAATAGGAATTTCGCTAATTTATAGACTAAAGAATAATAGTAATAGAATACACAAAGTGTGTCGGACTATACAACATTTTAGGCACTGAAGATATCATAAAATTATGCTAAATTGTACTAAAATTGCAACTAATTACTTATTATTATCAACCCATTTAATTTTCTCAAACTAATTTCATCAAGCTTCTACGTTTATTTAATAAACAGAATTTATATTTCATATGTAATTTCGTTCCCTAAGTTTATAACATCTTAACAAGATTTGAAGAGGTAGGCAGGGGAAAGCTTATCTCACGTTATCTTACATAGGGGAAGAGGGGGGTGAACATTTTCAGAAAAATACCTTACGTGAATTATGGATGAACCCTTATTTATTTGTTTATTCATTTATTATTATTTCGTGAATTTATGATTATTTGTGGATCTCGAGACAGTAAGGGTACGTGGGTTAGCGTTTGCAGGTGATAAGGTTGTTATAGCAGAGTCAATCGAAGATTTGCAAAGAATGTTGAGTAAACTGAATATTAGCATGAAGAACATGGGCCTCAAAATTAAGGCGAATCAAACAAAAATTGTAGTGTTTTGAGGAAATGGGTGAGAAGATAAGTATTTTAATATACATAATTTGAATATATTCCGAAATATTGTCTCATATTCCCAAATATTCCTTCATATTCCTACATATTCTCTCATATTCCTACATATTCCCTCATACTCCAACATATTCCCTCATATCCTTACATATTCCCTCATATTCTTACATATTGCCTCATGTTCCTACATATTCTCATATTCTTTGTATTTCCAAATATTCCGATATATTCTGTATATTCCCGAATATTCTTTAGGGAATATATTCCTGGTACACGAAAAATCAGAGTGGTCGACCCCTCGGTTGGACAGTTTTGAATTCCAACCCTTCAATGATTTTTTTATTTAAAAAAATATTTAGTACTTTGATGGAGGAGTGCCGACGTCATAGCGTAGGCCAGAATACGGAGAATAAATATTTAACTTTAAAAGATGAAGGTGAAATATTTAGTTTTCCAAAAAGTGATAATGTGTAGTGAGCAGGACGTGAAAAATCCTATCAAAATTGTTAAATAACAAATGGTTTTGACCAATATTAAAAGAGTTTCAAATCATCGAAACGAATGATATACTCAAAAAACTATAGTTAACGCTTATTTTCATAAATCAACGAACGTCGGCCCACTTTTGAATTTTAAGATCCTTGATGAATAAAAGCTCAAATTTCTTTCAAGCCTAAGAAGAAATGAAAAAAATAGTCCCAATTAAAAAAAAAAGTGAAATTTATTTTTGACCTTTATTTTTGTAGCTTCATTTAATATAAAAATATCCTGAAAACTTAATTCTGTACCATTTTGTTAAATTTCTAGTACATATATCCAATTATTAAATATTTTAGATTTTTCCGAATGCAGAATTTTCTTGAAGAATGCGAAAATTGATTAAAAAATTGGATACTCTTTGTTTGTAAAAATGAAACTTTTTTAAAGAAATCTGGTCGCTAGATAGTTTGATTTCGAAAAAAATAAGCGTAATTCAAAGTGATTCAAACACCAAAATTCGGATTCTCCATTCAAGTTAACACAAAGATTTATAATTTCAATTAAAAAATATTGAAGCTAATCCAATCGGTCTGAATTATTTCAAAAACTTGGCAATTCATCTGACAAAAATTTGAGGATTCGAATCTCCTACAGTCTGCATATACAAGCAATGTATATTCTCTAAAACTTTTTTTTAGAAATTTTGATGAAATAAAATGTTTATTGATTAGAATTTTATATGTTTGCATCGTTCTGATGTTATTAGTGAACCTTAAGTACAAAATAATGCACTCGTATTCTCTATTGTTTTAACAAAAGCAGAATTAAATGAAGGATTGAGTACAGTTAAAAAAAGGAATGATTGATTTAAAAAAAAAATTTAATATTCAGTCTACAAGAAAAATTTACTGTTCAAATCGAATTACCTTAAGTAAGCTCAATTTTAATGAATTTTCTTTGCGTCTTATGTAGATGACATTTTTGAGAATAATTGCTTTTAGTTTTTAATTTAAAAAAAACAAAGTGTTCTGGGTTTGTGTATTTATATTACTCACTAGCTTATTTAAATAGAAAAAATGTAGGCATGATTTTTTTCAGCACTTGTAATTCGGGCGGAATAATAGGGGTTACATTTGATTTATTACGAAACGCTTTAAACTCCTGAAATTTCAAGTCGATATATATTCCATTTTCAATAAAATAGTTAGGTTTTCAATAAAAAAAGATCATTTTTTACCTTAAGAGATGATTTTTCAAGAAAAGGGTTAAGTTTTCAAGCTAGAAAGTCGAATATTTGCGAAAACAGTTGACTTTAAACCCGAAAAAATGATTTCTCAACAAAAAAGTTAGATTTCAACCAAGAAAGATAAATTTTCCGCACATTGTTTAAAAAAAATTTGTTTATGACCACAATGACCACATTGTTAAATTTTCAAGCAAAAGAGAGGAAGATTCAACAAAATAGTTAAATTTTTAACCAAATACTTGAATTTTTAAACTACAAAGATGAATTTTCACCCAAACTGCCGATTTTTAACACAAAGGCTAAATTACAACCAAAAGAGATGATTCATCTTTCAATAAAGGTGACTTTTCCATCAAAAAACTTAGATTTTTAATCCAAAAGAATAAAATTTCTATGCAAAAAGTCAAATGTTAAACAAAACAGTTAAATTTAAAAAATATCTTCATGTTTTCTACAAAATAGTTGAATTTTCAATCCAAAAGACATGAATTTTCTATCCAGAGAAACGAATTTTCAACAAATAATTGAATTTGCGATAAGAAAGATTCCTTTTTGACAAAATAATTCAATTTTCAACCAAATAGTAAGCTTTTCATGCATGATGAAAAATTCATCTTTATTGGTTGAACATTACCTTTTTCGTTCAAAGTTAAACTGTTTTTTGTTTACTTCAATCTTTTCAAAATATATTTTTGATAATTGAAAATGTCTATTTCTTTGAATTCTCTATTTTTGCATCCTCCTGCCTATTATTTTGAGAAATGCGAGAAAAATTGAATGAATGTAGAGCTACAGTTGAAAAAAGCAATGATTACGTTTTTAAACAATTTTCCAAATTAGGTCTACAAGAAGAATATTTTTTCGAAACGAGTTTTTTTAAAAAAGCGCTATTTTAATGATCTACATGTTTTTTAGTAAATGAAATTTTTCATCATTTTTTTTTATTTCACTTTCTAATGTATAGCAGCAACGTGTTCTGGGTTTGTGTATTAATTTTACTCTCTAACTTATTTGAATGGAAAAAATGTAGGCATGATTTTTTTCTCGGTAATAGTAATTTGCACGTTATAATTTGAAAGAAAACGAAATATTGATTCGAATTGTCAAAAAGAAAAAAAGAAATTAAATTATGGTGAATACCTATATACAACTGCTTTATTATTCTGAGCATATTCTGAACTGAACAACTATTTGAAAGACTTCAAAATTTATCAATTTTTATTTGTTACTTCATGCGTTCGAGATTTATAAATTAATTAAACTGAAATTCATGTAAAATTACAAAATTTCTGAATTTTATTTTATTATCATACTATTTATATTTTCACTATTGGAAGTGCCCAATGAAACCGTGAATTTTTTAATTTTGAAAACGCTACCACCTAAATTTTGTTCTTTTCGCGAAAAAAATACTACGATTAGGAATAATATTCAAAAAATCTCTTTAGAGGCCATTTCAGACCACTAATTGTAAGAAATTATAAATTTTCATATTCTAAACCCAATAATATCTTCGAACATTTTTTTGTTTGATAACATTTAGGGTTTATTTTTTAATCAATAAAAAATACTTTCTGGGGGATAGAAGAATGTTTTAGCCTTAAATTGTTTTAAATTAATATGGAATAAAATTCATTATAGCAGTATTTTTTCAGAAAAAGAAAGAAATTTAGGGTATAGCGATTGCAAAATTTGAAAATTGACATTTTTATTGGATATCCTACTATAATTACATCAATTTCTAATACTTCTGATAG
This sequence comes from Andricus curvator, assembly GCA_932195095.1. Classification (NCBI taxonomy): domain Eukaryota; kingdom Metazoa; phylum Arthropoda; class Insecta; order Hymenoptera; family Cynipidae; genus Andricus; species Andricus curvator. The sequence continues at coordinate 298,812 of CAKNYM010051071.1, forward strand.
AATGTATTAAATATAGATTTTCCCCAATTAAATTAGACAAACTAATTGGATTGTTTTTTTGTATGTGATCTCAATTTAGCAAATGTTGAACGTCATCAATCGAATCGACAAATTGTCGTTGGCTCTGATATTGGCACTGCAATGAAAGAACAGTTGCAGCAAAGAATCGTCACTGAAACTGCAGTGAAATGCCATCCAATGCCAGACAAAGGACAAAGGATTCAATACCAAAGAGACTTTTTCTATTTTATTAACTTTCCCTTCAGTTTAAGAGGAAAATTATTCTTTAGAAACTTCTTAGAATCGCATAATCAGCAAACGTAAACAGAAATCACTCTTTCATTTTATAGGGTGTGACAAGTCTTCATGACAAGCATACATGTTTATACAAAAGAAGCTTTAATCTTAACTCATTTTCATTCCCTTTTCAACATTGTAGTTACATTCCTCCTCTAGAATGTTTATGTGGAAATATTTTTGAAAAATAAAACGTTGTAAATCTTTCTATCCCGAAAATGTAATTTAATTTGAATTAAATTATAGTTAATAAATAAATTGTATTCAACTAGATCCAAAGTTATCTGGGATGATATCTCAACGAATTATTGATGTAAAGTGAATTCAACCAATAATTGAAATTAGTTTAGTTTTGAGAGCTTAACTTATTCATTGCATAAATACAATTAATTGCAGAAATAATTAATTGAATTTATTTCAGCTTAGAGAAATAATTTTTTATGAAATTGCTGTTTGAAACTTTCCTTACAATCGGCTGGATGTTTGCTGATTTTTATAATTTCATATTATAGATATATTAGCGTTATTGGGTGATATATAGAATTTAATGGCTATGGGCTCTAATTTAACTTCATAATTTATCTAATTTGGATCAATTAATTTTTGTCAAATGGTGAGGTAAATCTAAATACTTATAAATTTTGAAGGTTCCAAATATTAAGGAATTTCAATTTTTAAGAAGATGAAATCTCTAGCGAGAGATGAATTTTCAAACCAACAAGAAGAATTTTTAACAAAGAAAGATTTTTCAGTCAAGAAAAAGAATTAAAACCGTATTCTTAAAGTTTTAAGACAAAAATGCGATTTTTCTTAAAACCCGTTCAATTTGAAACCAGTAAATATGAATTTTCAACAAAAAGCTAAGTTTTTAATAAACATTAGTCTGCCAAAATAGTTGGATTTTCAAACGAAGAGATGAATTTTCAAACGAAGAGATGAATTTTCAACTGAAATGATAAATCTTCAATTAAAATAGTTATATTTTTCATTAAAAAATAATTTACAACCAAAAATACACGAATATTTAGATCTGAAAGTTAATATTTCTTTCTTTTTAAAAGTTTTCCTATACATTTTAGAAAATTTTGAATTCCAAAGTGACGAAAATTTTCAAACTTTCAAAAACTATCCGCCAACATTTTAACAGTGAAAATAAAAACTATTTACAAAAGAAATTAAATTGATTGATTATCGTAAAAAAAACTTGTGAACTAAATTTTGAAAGTAACTATAAAAATAATGATTTTTATAGTTACTGTAACTAAAAAAAAATGTTACCAAACGAACATTTTTTATTAGCAAATTTAATTTTTTCATTTTATTTAAGTTTTCATGTATGTAACTGTTCTAAAGATTTTCCTAATTTAACAAAACAGGCCTTAAAACAGTATAATAATTGCACAGCAATAATAAATATTGATTTATAATATTTTGGATGAAGAAATGTTTTTATAATGTTATAAAAAAATTAATGAACAGGAGTCATTTTTTCGTAATTTGCAATAACTATATTCACAGTTTTTATCATAAAATATGAGAAAAATTAATGAAATATTATCATAAGTTGAATGTAGCTGCTCTATTTCAATCATTTGAACAATTTTTGTGAATAAATACAAATTTTGACAATATCTAAATGAATAGACTCAATTGTTTTTACAGAACCGACTGATAATGTCTTGCCAGTGACTTCATGCTATTATATTTTTTGAATTGATAATAACTGTTAACTATTGAATAAATTTCTACAAACAAATGCATTTTTCGATCTTTTTCCATAAACAGTCTCATTTTTCTAACGAATCAACTTAAGATGTTTGAATAATGATTTCATGTTGTCATATTTTTCATATTGATAGAAAGTTTTAATTATTTGAACAATTTTTATAAACAGATTGAATATATCTGTTTGATTTTAAATTAAAATGTTTTTTTGGTTGAAACAATATCAATTATTATATTTTTTTGGGGGAATTAATCTATTCTGGTTGAACTCATGTATTCTGTTAAAAATTCAACCATTTTAGAAGAAAGATCAACTAGTTGGTAGAAAAATAACGAACATTTTTGTTGAAAATTCGTCTTTTTCTGGTTTGAAAATGGTAGAAAATTCCACTGTTTGGTCGAAAATTAACTTTTTTTGTTGAAAATTAATATTTTCAGTATGAATATTTAAATATTCTGGTGGATATTCCAACTATTTGTTTCAAAAGTAACTTTTGAATTGAAAATTCATCCTTTTGGCTTGAAAATTAAACTCTTTTTTTCAAAATTGTTCTTTTTGGTTTGAAAATTCATTTCTCCTGGTAAAAAAATTTCATACTTTTGGATTAAGAATACAATCGTTTGGTTGAAAAAAGTGACCGGAAAATCTTTCTTGGTTGAGACAAATTTTATTGAATTTAATCGAACTAATTTTAAGTTACATACAACAATTATAAATCAATCGAAAGTTATGATTTGCATATTGTACCGTGAAACGGGGGAATGAAATTACTAGAATTGAATACGTGAGTCGTGATTTGAACTTGAATATCAATATGAAAAATAATTTTTAATGGCTGATGAAAATCAAGTCAACGAAACAAGTAAATTTGAATTTTATTCGAAATATATATTGTTGTTCATTTGCCGAAACAGACTGTGTATTTTTTAGTTGCTCTAACTAATGCCTATTTCTTTTTAAATTATGTTATTATGAAATTATCATCATAGTTACTTTGGTTTTTAAATTATAAAATTAAGGAATTGAAAAATGTAACTTTTTAGGTAATTTGAAGTCACTTTATCTAGTAGCTGTAACTAGTTACCCTTTTCCCTAAGTAACGTAACTGTAACTAGTTACAAAAAAAGTTACTTACCCAACAGTGTTAACGTAACTGTAACTAGTTACTCAAGAAAAGTAACTTAACCAACACTGGCGTAACTGTAACGATAATTAGTTTCTTTCAAGAAGTAACTGATTCATCACTGGAAATTAATAATTCTCAAAAATTAGACTAATCGTGAACATTTTCTATTTAGAACTTTAGGCCTTGATTGAATGAGGTAATTTGTAGTAGAGTTTTGCATATGAAGAGTTTATTGCTCTTTGCCAATGGTCACAAACAAAGTGTAACTGAGTTGCAATTGTTCTTTCGCTTGAGCCCATTCTATAACTATCCATAGGTAAAGAACACGACATACTTTTCGAATAACATGTCCTAAGAAAAGTATGAAACTAACCGGGGCCTGGTAGGGTTATCGATCACGTAAAAAGTGAAATAATCAATGTAATATAAAATCAAACGATTCTCAAAAAAACAAAAAAAAATTAGAGGCTAAATTTGTCATACCTAAGATTGACTTCGATGTTCTCTACAAACAAAACTATGAATTCTGAGAATTTATTTCATGCTAGTGAAAAAACAATGTATGTAATACACTATAATAGATGCATAATAACTCAATCGCAAAGAGTTAACAAGGAATTATTTTTATTGCAACCAAATTTCAACTTTCAATCAAAATAAACGAATTTTCAACCTACAAAGATGAAGCATTTACCAAATGTTCGAATTTTCAGAAAAAAAAATGAAACCAGAAACAATTATTTTTTCAACCAAACAGTTAAATCTTTAACCAACTTTTAAAACGCAAATATTAAACTGCAACTGAAAGCAGTTGTATTTTTAACCAATAGGTTTGATTTTTAAGTGAAAAATGGCGAATTTTCAACAAAAAAGTTCATTTTTAACGAAGGAAGATGAATTTTCTACACAAAAAGATTAATTTTCAATCCAAGAAGACGAAGTTTCAACAAAATCGTTGAATCCCCAACAAAAACAGATTAATTTGCAATCAATCAGTTGTAGTACAGACAAAAAAAAAAGAAAATTTCTACCAGAAGAGAAGATTTTTCAAACCAAGAAGAGGCATTTTTAAGAAAAAAGTTGAATTTTCAACTATGAACGATTTTTCAGTCCAGAAGAAAAATCAACGATATTGATGAATTGTCAAGCAAAAAAGACGAAATGTTAACACGAAAATATTAATTTTCAAGAAAACAGGTAATTTTCAACTAAAGAAGACGAATTTTTAACCAAACAGTTGAATATTCAACATACAAAGATCAGTTAAAACATTTTTTTTCACAAAAGAGATAAGTTTTCAACTAATAAAATGATTTGTTAACAAAGTAGTTCAACTTTCAATCAAATAGTTGAATTTTCAACCATGAAGATTGATTTTCTGCAAAAGCAGATGAATTTAAGAAAATAGTTAAATTGACAACCAAAAACCAATAATTGAATCAAGTAGTTGAATCTTCAACCTAAACAGATATATTTTTGGATAAATTCTTGAACTTTTATATAAAAAATATAAATTTTCAACCAAAAATGCAATAGTTCAATTTGCAAAAAAAAATTCAACCAGAGAGATGAATTTGACCCTGAAAACGATCAATTTTCCCCCAAAAAATAGAAATTTTCAACAAAGTAGTTCAACTTATAACAAAATAGTTGAATTTTCTACCAAATAGTTGATTTTTCAAAAATAAAATTAATTATCAACCAAAAAGTTGAACTTTTAAAGAAAAGAGATTTATTGTCAACAAAATAATTGCATTTTCAACTGAAAAAGATCAATTTTTAACAAAAAATGCAATAGTTATATTTTCATTTAACCAATTTAATTTTCAACCAAATAGTTAAATTTTCCACTAAGAGCCATCAGTTTTCAGCTAAAAACAAAATAGTTAAATTTTCAGTTAAGAAAATTAGTTTAGAAAAACGATTTTTCAACAAATTAGTTAAATTTGCAACCAATAAAATGAATTTTCAACAAAGTAGTTCAAGTTTCAACCAAGTAGTTAAATTTTCGACCAAAAAGATAATTTTTTAACAAAACATTTGAATTTTTCAAAAATAATTAAATTTTCAATCAAATATTAGAATTTCGATTCAAAAGAGATGACTTCTGAACCAAAAATATAATGGGCGACTTTTCAATTAAAAATAATGAATTTTCAATAAAAAAGTTGGTTGTTCTTCTTGGGTTCTATTCATTCATTTCGCATTTGAGAGTAAAGGGAGAAAAGTAAAAATTTCCTGAAAATAGGGAAGAAAAAGACGAATTCTTCAAAAAAGGGAAAAGAGGGGGATATGGGAAAGAGTGTGAAGTCTGAAATGTACAATAATGCAACCTCGGAGCTTGTATAGAATCTGGGGAATCCCCTTGGTGCGCATTCTATTCCACTGTCAAAAACAATTTGTGCCGCAAGTTGTCACCAAGTCTAAGGACTTATTATACACTCCGAAAAAAAATTGAACAAAAAAACTGTTTTCTTTAATGTACATGAAAATTTGGTGGAATCAAACAAATTTTACTTGATTCAACCAAATATTTGGTTGATCTAACCAAACTTTTTTGTTGCGTCGACCAAATACATACTCCATCTATAATATTTGGTTTAAACTACCAACATCTATCGATGAATAAACCAAATATTTTGTTCTTCCTATTATAACCATATTTCATGGCTGAACCAAGCAATTTTTTTTATTCAAAAAATAAAGAAAGTTAAAATTTCAAAGAAAAAGAAGAATTTAATTGTTACATATTTTCAAACGTATTTCCTTCCTGGTGAAATTCAAGGATTACTAAAAATTGAATATAATTACTTGAGGAAAGTACTTTTGAATTTTTGCGGGAGGATAAGGCATTCTGATTGGGCCAGCATCGAACGTAAACAATCAGTCACACATTTTTTTAAATACTTCCTTCTCAGAAGTGATGTATTCAAAATTTTTGTAACTGTAATAGAATTTTCAGAATCTTATGCAGTATGTAAAAAATATATTATCCAAAATGTATGCAAAAACCCCATTAAAATGAGCGATGAGTCGCGACTGGATTTCCCAGACTTTTGACGAGCGGAAACGAGCTGGAAGTAAGTAGAGGTGAGCGTGGCTGGTAGGACTGTGATCGCAACTGATTATCTCGAATTATGTACCATCGAAAAGGACTTCCACAGAACTCTCGTCATTCCATTAATAAAAGTTTTTCAATGTTATTCAATTCCTTCCTGCCAATCTACCCAAGACAAATTAATCGTAAACAAAAAAATATTTTTTGTTTTGAAACTAGCCGTTAATAAAATATACCAAAAATATAATTCACTCTGTAAATAATTTTCAATCAAAAGAAATGAATTTTCAATAAACTAGTTAAATGTTCAATCAAAGAGAAGATTTTTCAACTAAAATAATGAATCTTAACTGAAATAGTTAAATTTTCAGTTCAAAAATAAATTTCCAAACAAAAAAAAAACTTGTTAACAAACTTGAATTTTCAACCGATAAGACAAATTTCTGCCAAAAATGAAATAGTTAAATTTTCAGTTCAAAAATTAAGTTTTACCAGAAATCGTCCTGATATTCGGAGGAAGTAATTAAATAATTTTCGGAAGCTTCGCTAGCCGTCCCGAATTTTCGGGATGACTAGTCCATACCCTTTACCAACTCCCCGAATTTTTTCGGACGAATAGACACAGCCTAAATTTGTAACCAAGGTCAAGAATCTTCAACCGGAAAGCTGAATTTTGAACAAAGTAGTTCACCTTCCAACCAATTAGTTGAATTTTCAACTGAAAATAGAATAGTTCAATTTTCAGTTGAAAAATTAATTTTTAACCAAAAAAACTAATTTTCAACAATATAGTTAATTTTTCAACTAAAGAAATTAATGTTCTACGAAAATAATTGAATTGTCAACCGAAAAAGACAAGTTAAGAAAAAAGTTGAATTTTCAACAAAAAATTGATTTTTCAACTGAAAATGGTTGATTTACCTAAAAACTTGATCATTTTTTTACAAACAAGTTGAGCCTTTAACCAAGATTAATTTCAAACCAAAAATGGAATAGTTAAATTTTTATTTCATTCTGGATTCCAAGTTGATTACTTGTATTACCTAGATTATTTCGAATTATCTGTGTTTTTTATGGTCAAACATTTTATTATTTAATTGAAAATTGAAAAATTTGGTTGAATATTCAATTATTTTGGTATGAAATTCAACTATTTGGTTGAAATTAACTGTTTTGTTGAAAATTTGTCTTTTGGTTGAATTTAACTGTTTTTGATTTAAATTTAAAAGTTGTTTTGCTTGAAATATTGACTATTATCATTTTGGTTGAGAATTCATCTTTTTTTGTTACAAATTTAATTATTTGGTTGAATATTCAATTATTTGGTTGACACTTATTTTCCATGATGAAAATGTATATTTTCGGGTTGTAAATTCGACTGTTTTGCAAAAAAATTCCTTTTTTGACTTGAAAATTCAACAATTGGGTTAAAAAAAAAATGTTTTGACTATTTTTATTAGGTATTATATTTTTGGTTCAGAATTAATCTTTTGTGGTTAAACATTTTATTATTCGGTTAAAAATTAAAATGTTTTTTTATTTTTGATTGAAAAATATTTGTTGGTTGAAAAATCAACTATTTTTTTCAAATTCGTCTTTTTGGCAGAAATATGAACTATTAAAATTTCGGTTGAGAATTTATATTATATTTTTTACTTTCTTCAATGAAAAATATTCTTTGGTTGAAAATTGAACTTTTTTGTTGAAAATTTATAATTTTGGATTTAAATTTCAACTGTTTTGTAGAAGATTTTTTTTTCACAATTCAACAATTGGATTGAAATATTTTTTCATTTTCGATTAAACAATGTTTTTTAGTTAAGCATTCATATCTTTGATTGAAAATTCGTCTATTTTTTTATAAAATGAATTTCCTTACTTAAAAATTAAACTGTTTGGTTAAAAATGTTTCTCCTTTTTTTATGAATTATTTTCGTGAAAAATCGTTTAGGAAATATTTAAATCGATATCATCAAAAAGAATCACTTTCAAAGCGTCTTTTTTTCTGATTTTTGTTGATTATTCTCCAAAAATGAATGAAAACCCTTCATAAAGGGGAAAATAAGATAAAAATTCTCGATTATTTTGGATTTTCCCAATTTAAGGGGGGAAAGCGGGAAAAGGGAGACGGACTGTGATCCCTAACATTTTCTTCTATCTTGTGATCCAAATGCAAAGGGTAATGGATTCGTAACTTTGAAAGAAAATTTCTCCGAATGGGGGTGCTTCGGCAATTTATCCCCACCACTTCTTCTAACATCGAGAAATAATGTCCCTTCTTTCTTTCATTTATTGATAGTTCTTCCTTGCCTTTCGATTTCAATCTTTTGCTGGCCATCGTTGCTCAAATCATAAAATGTTAGTGACATTGAAGTAAATGGAATGAAGAAAGTAAGAAAAAGGGAGGGAGAAAAGAGGGAGTAAAATGAAATCACCATTGGAAAAGAGATCTGCAAATAAAAGTTGTAATAAACCCTGCTGTAAAATTTTATAGGAAAATCAACACAGGTCTATGTTATGAAGTCTTACAATATGCAAGCAAATTTTTAATCGGAATATTTTCACCCCGAACGACCCTGGCATTGAGAAATGCGATTTTTATACCTCTGAGGGTTATCGATGTCGTAGAGCCTGTCGCTTATTTCAAAGGTGAATATTTTAGAAAGCACTTAAGTAATGAATAAACCATCCAGAAAAAAAAATTCAGTTTGGTCAAGTATCCGATTTTTATTTTTACTAGAACATTGTTCGCGCTACGCGTGCAGTAATAACCCTTTCTTTAGGAAAAATAACTCGGTTCATTTTTCAACATTATGTTATACATCTTACATGATTTGATTGAAAATTCAACTGTTTGATTTTTTATCGGAAATTTATCTGTTTTTATAGATATTTAATATTTTTGGTGAAAATTCATCCTTGAATTTGATCCTTGAAGTTAGATGATATTTGTTGGATACTGGTTTATTTTGCCATATGAGTACTTTTCTACAAAATAATTCCAAATACAAAATTGTTTCGAAATTTTAAACTCGTATTTGAGAAAATTCTTTTAATTTTTAAAATCATGCCAGTATTATTTCATTACTACCTGAGATGAACCGGTGATTATAAGAATGTCTCATCAACTTTTGCTATAATAAAAGTGTTTTTTTTTTCAAATATACGAAAATCTCTGTGGATTACACAGTTCTCATCTTGGAACAAATTCATAATAATTTTTTACTCAATTTTTAAGCAAAAAGGAGCCTATTATATTTAAAATCCAGAAATTTAAAAAATTAGAATAAAAATTGTTTTTTGAAAAAAGCGCTCCCACGATTCTTTCAGTTGCATATCAAAAATATCCAAACATCATCCGAGGAGGAAATTCTACAAAAAAAAGTCGAGTAGTATAATTTTCAATAACCTTTTTCACTAAAGGAATCTATAATCCTCTTTAGATTCAACAGTTATGATTTTACAAAAAATTTGGTAGTACTGTTTTGACTCTATATTTAGTTCTTGACAATCCCTGAATAAAAAAAAGTGTTTTATTAAAATTTTCATTTTTGATGATGAACAAAATTTTCAATTTTGAAAAGAGCGCTCCTTTTTTTAAAAATTTAACTATTTTGTTGATTTTTGTTTGTTGAGAATTCGTTTTTTCAACTGAATATAAAACTATCATATTTTTAGTTAAAAATGAGTGTTTTCTAGTCGAAAATTCTACAATTTGGGTTGAGAATTATTGTATTTGGTTGAAAAACATTTTTGTGTGGAAAGTTTATCTTTTTAGTTGAAAATTCAACCTTTTCGGTTGAAAATGTAACCGTTTGGTTGAAAATTAATCTGTTTTGGTTGACTATTTAACTATTGTATTGAATTACATTTTTTTATTTGAATATAATTTTCGTTGAAAATTCGACTATTTGGTTGTTAATTACTTTTTTTGTTTGAATTTCATATTTATTTTAACCAAAAATGGAATAGTTGTATTTTCTTTCAGAGAATTATTTCTAAAACAAAAATGAAACTTTTTAACTTTCAATTTTCAAATATTATGTGAATTAAACAGCAATGAAATAAGAAAATGAAAATACAGCATTTTCTAAAAGGATTACCGTAACTAAATACAAGCGAAAACAAGCATGTAATAAGAAGGAGAAGAATAAATAAACAGGACTTACCCTTAATTCTATTATCTATCATTGCCCTTCATTTATACAAGAAACCCTCTAAAAAAACATTTATTCACTTTTCTTTCAATTCACGAACACATGGTTTCAAACAACTAAAATGTTATTTTCACGAAATTATTGGAATCACGATTATTATCACAAAGGAATTAATATTAAGAAAAATTAATTTGGTAATAATAATTGGTGGTTTAAAGATCCTTTTTTTATTTCAGTATCATATTCTTAGAAAGTGTTTCCAATAATGAGAAAATAGAGCCATCTTTTTAGGAATTTTATTCAAATATTTAGGGGCCGCTCGAAGCACAATTGCAATGAAAACATTTTTTTTACATTAAATCGATCCTTTCATTGATTTTTTTCTTTACGTAAATTAAGATTAAATATTTCATGTTAAATAAGAATGTCCGGATTTTGAAAAAAGTTTATAAAGAAGATGGAAATTTTAGGACGTTTGTAAATTATAAATATCTATCCCTCGAAATATTGAACATTTTCCAATGTTCTTTGGCTCATTTTAAAGTTAAATTTTCTACGGAATTTTTTTAATTTATGATTAGTATTGCGAAATTTTTTTATAGTTTTTGCCTGAGGTGCAACTTGAAATATGAAAAATTCAAAAATATCTTCATTATTATTTAGACAAAAATGATAAAAATCAGTAGGGACTGATATTTTTCGAATTTTGGTATATTTTCTGGTATTTTTGAGAAAAAATTGTATACTTAATTTCATAAAAATTATCAAAATTTGTATAGCAAATGTCAAAAAACTGCTGTCTTCATACTATTGAACGATACTGTACAAAAGGATCATAAAACTGGATTTATCGAGTTTAATTCACTTTCTTCTCAATTGGTCATTTAGAGTGTCACATGCATGAAAAATGCAAACAACTTGAGGAATGAAGAGTTAAGGGCCATAATTAAGAAAAAAACTTTTACTTTTCAGACAAGCGAATTTGATACCGATAAATTAAAAAAATCATAGATTTTCAATGTTTGTTTAAAACAATATTTAACAGTTTTTTTTATCAAAAGACTATATTTTAAAAATATTATACATGCTTTTTATAAAATAAAGGATTAAGCTCAAATACTTAATGTTGATAATATTAAAGTGCACTTTGTTTATTAAAATCTGTTAAATTCCAATGAAATCTTAAACTGTTTATGGTTATCAATTGTATGATACATAGAAGTAGATTTATTAACAAATATTTAAGACAGGGGTCGTGACATTAATGTGACACTTCCAAAACAGTGGAAATAGCCTAATTTTTCAAGGAAATAGGAAAACGAATTATTTTAAATAAAATGAATCCATAGGTGCTATATTGAATTCAATATTTAACGCTCAAGATTTTAAATCAAAATATATTGCATTTTCAGAAAAATAGCTGAATTTTCAAACAAACAAAAAATCAATTTTCTGCCAAAAGAGAAGAGTTTTCAACGAAAGAGTTGAGATTTCAAGGTATGAAGTCAATTTTTTTTAAGATAGTTGACTTTTAGACCCGAAAAGATGAATTTTCAGCCAAGAAAGTTGAGTTTTTAACCAAATAGTTGAATTTTCCACCTACAAAGACGAGCTTTCAACCAATTGGTTCAATTTTTAAACAAAAAGGAATTACCTTCAACGGAAAACAAATGCTTTTTTAACCAAATGGTCGAATCTTAATGTTAAAAAGACAATTTTTCAGGAGAAATTTGAATTTTCAACCAAAAGTTTTTTTTACCAAAAAAGATGAATTTTTAATCTCAATATATGAATTTTCAGCAAATAAGTTGAATTTTAGAATGAAAAAGATAACTTTTTGACAAAATTGTCGAATTTTCAACCAAATGATTAAATTGTTATGAAATATTTGTGTTTTTAACCATATGGTTGGATTTTCAACCAAATTGTTGAATTTTGAAGGCAAAAAGATGAATTTTTTAGAGGAGAGTTAAATTTTCAACCCAGAAGTTTCGGACCAAAAGAGATGAATCATCAATCCAAAAAGACTAATTTTCAGCAAAGCAGTTAAATTTTTAAACAAAATAGAAGACTAACAAAATAGTTGAATTTTGAACAGAATAATTAAATTTTCAACAAATGAATTGAATTATGAACAAAACAATTACATTTTTAATAAAATAGTTGGATTTTTAATCATATGATTGCATTTTCAGCCAATTAGTTGAATTTTTAAGCCAAAAAGATGATTTTTGTAGAATATTCTTTTACTAAAGTGATGAATCTTTAACAATAAAAATACATTTTTAACAAAGAGGAAATAGTTGATTTCTCAACCAAAGGCGATTAATTTTTAAGCAAAAATTTGCATTTTTAATAAAAAAGATTAAATTTTTACCAAAAGATGTGAATTTTCATACCAAAAAGACGAATTTTCATTAAAAGAGTTGAATTTTTGATCAATAAAGATTTTTCAGTCAGAAGAAAAAGAAATCAATGAAATAATTGAATTATGAAGCCAAAAAAAAAAAAAAAATTTTCTACAAAGCAGTAAAATTTTCAACCTAAATATTCATTTTCAACTGAGGAGTTGAATGTTAAACTAAAAACGATCAATTTTCAACCGAAAATGTAATCGTTAAATATTTAGTTGAGAAAATTAATTTTTAACCGAAGAAAATGAATTATCAACGAAAAAGTTCAATTTTCAACCAAAAAAGTTTTTCTATTTAATAACGAAGAAAAATTTCAAACAAAATATTAAGTTTTCAGTCCAAAAAGACGAATTCTCTAAAAAAAAGTTGAATTTTCCAATAAAAAAAATACATTTTGAACAAAAAAAAATTAATTTTCAACCAAATAGTTGAATTTTAATCTAAAAACAATCAACTTTCATGCAAACGTGGAATCGTTAAATTTTCAGTTTAAAAAAATTGATTTCCAACAAATGAAAAACTCATTTCCAACAAAATAGTTCAATTTGTAGCCAATGAAATGGATGTTTAACTAATAAAATTAATTTTCACCAAGTAGTTTAACTTTCAACAAATCAGTTACATTTTCAATCAAGAAGATTAATTTTGCACCAAGCAAGACGCACTTACAACAAAATACATCAAGTTTTAACCGAATTGTCGATAAGTTTTTGCAGTCCAAAAAATTAATTTTCAACCAAACGAAAGCTAATTTTCAAGAAAATATTAAAATCTTCAACCAATAAAATGAATTATCAATAAAGCACATAGTTCAAGTTTCAACCAAGTAGTTGACTTTTCAACCAAAAAGAGTACTTTCTATAAAAATGGGTAAAATTTTAACAGAATGTTTACATTTTCAACCAAATAGTGCTTTTTTAACTGAAATAAATGAATTCTGAACCAGAAATATAATGTTAGACTTTTCAATTAAAAGGAATGAACTAGAAATATAATGTTAGACTTTTCAATTAAAAGGAATGAACTAGAAAAATAGTTTGCTTTTCTTATTGTTTTCTATTAATTCAGTTCGCATTCGAGCGAAAAATACGAGAAAAAGAGGAATTCTTTAAAAAAGGGTCATAGAGGGGAATAGGGGAAAGAGTTTAAAATCTATAATTAGGTGATTTACTTGTAAAATAGAATCACTAATTTGTATTTTTTTAAGCATTTCAGAAACACGTCAGAAACACCCTATCTCATAAATTGGCACAAAAACTGTTACCCCCCTCACCCCGGGACAGTGCGACGTAGTTTTTGAACGGCTCCATATTAAAAAAGATTTTTTAATTCAAGCAGTAAATGTAAAATTTGTACAGATTTTAAGAACTTATTCGTTATTCGTTATTTAATTCTAATTCTAATTTTGTAAACAACCCCTTTAATTTCAATTAATTATTGAATGTCTAATATTTTGATATAATTTATAAAAATTAAAAAAAAATATAAATGGTATCGATTAGCATAGACTCATTGAACCTCGCGTATATTCAATTATTCAGGGGGCGATGAAATCAATTACTTTCTACGATAGTGAAACTGATTTCATTAACGGTATGCAATTTTGTCAATGCCTGAAGAGAGGTTGTACTGATTATAAGGAAAAAATGCGCTAATGAGTTAAGTTATCCGAATTAATTGCTCACTAGACATTTTATTAATAACGGCGCTTAATTGACGCTCCGACGTACTTGACGGAAAACTTTTGATTGCGGGAAAATTGGCAGTGTGTATCGATCCACACAAGTTCCCACCAGCAGTTTCAACATTGATGATTCCAAGTCTCCCTTTCTATAGCAAGCGTCTTCTTTCACGTAATATTTTTATCTTTTCATCAAATTTTACTCTTCCTTTAGATAATTTCTAAAAAAAAAATGTCAAGGTTCCTTTCAAATTTCGAAGTTGCGTAAATAATTCGGTGTTTCAGTTTATATTTTTTAGTTAGGGGGCCATTCAAAAACTCCGTCACGCTATTTTCAACATTTTTTGCACTACTCTCCGTCTTTGTCACAGTTCATCATATAAAGGACTTTTTTCTATCTTGCGTTTTTTTTCGAATTTTTTCATTAAATATTAATAAAGTCTGCTCTAATTGTATTTATCGTAAAACAATACAATTTTCTCATATTTTGTAAACAAATTAATTTATAAATGAACAAGATGACAAATTTTGTTTACAAAATTTTATTGCTTCAATAAAAATACAATTATAGCTGTCTTCATTAATATTTTAGCAAAAATTTCGAGAAAGACAATTTAACATAGTAAAAAGTGCTTAGAGTCTCATTATGGCAAAAAATGCGAATTTTCATTTTTGATCAAAATAAATACAATTTTCTCTTTTCCAAAAAGCGAGTGCAAGAAAAACTATTTTAAAATATAAATACACAATATTTGTACCAACACAAACAAAAAAAAAATATAATAAAATGATGGTCTTTTAGAAAAAATTGAGTTTGATGATTTTTAAAAAAACCGTCGCCATTTGGTCGTGTTTCAAATTTTCTTAAACTTCCTGGTGGATTTTGAAATTAAACGAAATTATCGATTAGAATCAATAACAAAAAGTCTGATATCAAGATTGGTTTAGACACTGCAACACTTTTTAAAAAAATGCCAAAAATTTTTTATAAAATGCTTCACCATCTTCAAAAGTATATATATACTCAAAACTTACTCAAAAAAAGTTTTTCGTTCAAGCATTCCTGATTTAATATGAATTCAGTCTGGAATTTTCAAACAAAAAAGATTAAAGTCCAACCATAGTTGCATTTTCGACAAAAAAATATTTCAATTTCAAATTTAAAAAAACAGTGACATTCAACCAAAAAAGACGAATTTTCAACAAAATAGTTGAATCCACAACCAAAAAAGAACAATTTTTAACCAAAGAGTTGCATTTTTAATCTAAAAAATATAAATTTTCGACCAAAATGTTAATTTTCAACCAATTAGTTAAATTTTCTCTCAAAATAATATAATGCTTAACCAGAAAGAATAAGTCTGAACAAGTCAGTTGAATTTGTATCACAAAAAAGAAGAATTTTCAACAGAATAGTCAAATTTTTAACCCAAAAAGATTTTTCAGTCAATAAAGAAAAAAATGTAAACCGAATTGTTCAATTCTCAAGCCAAAAAGGCGAATTCTCTCCAAATAATTGAATTTTCAACCCAAAAATACAAATTTTCAAACAAAAAAATAAATATCAACCGAATAGTTTAATTTCCTACTAAAACAATAGACTTTTTAACCAAAAAAGAAAAATTTTCAACCAAAAAGTTAAGTTTTTAAGCCAATAAGAAAAATTTCGAAAAAAACGTTGAATTTTCAACAAAATACTTGAATCCAAACCAAAACAGATTAATTTTTAAACAAACTATAAAATATAACAAATTTATACAAAAAAAAATGAATTTTCTAACCAAAAAGACACATTTTAAACAAAAGAGTTGTAATTTCAAACGTGAAAGATTTTTTAGTCAATACAGAAAAACTTTTTAATTAAAATGGTTAAATTTTCAAGTCAAAAAGGCAAAATCTCGACAAATTAACCAAAAAGTTAATTTTCCACCAAATAGTTCAATATTGTACCAAACTAATACAATGTTCAGCCTAAACAGAAAATTTGCTTAAGAAGACAGCTGAATTTTTAAGCCAGAAAAGAGGAATTTTCAAAAAGAAGATTGAAT
>CAKNYM010051071.1:319535-342539 GCA_932195095.1 Andricus curvator
GTTTATTTCATTATAATAATTTTTAGTCAGTTTTCATAGGTGGCGGCGCTGAGGGGATGTCGTGCTAGCGCCGCCACCCTTATTTCGGAAGTTTGAAGAGCAAAAAATTTTTTTTTTCAGCATAAAATTTGCAAAAAAAAGCAAAAAAATATGGCGTATTCCATTTTTCATTTTTCCTTGGTGGCGGCGCTAAGTGGTCGGACCTACTATATTGCCCATCACGAGTATGACACCACCTGTTTATCGATTATTACTAAAGTTCTTTCAACGTTAATTATATTAGACTTAAATTTTCTCCTCTCGAATGGGTTGAAAACTATCGGAATTGTCTATCAAATAAGCCAGGCTGAAGTCATTTTGTCAATTTTCCTAAAGACGATGTGGCAAAAGTAGTGCAATTTTCTATTCTTCTTAAACATTTAAATAAAATCTAAGATATTAAACATTTTTCAATGTCCTTGAAATCATTTTGAAAGTAAATTTCTATAAAATCGTACCAACTTATCACCATTCTTATAAAAATGTTTGCTTGCATGGTGCAACATGATTTACGTTAATACCAAATTGTTGGAAAATTTTTAATATTTTTTCCTTCTGTAAGAAATATTTGTGTAAAATATATGAAATAAGTAATAAAAAGGTTTTTATTAAATTAACTATTTTGTATTTACTTTTTAAAATGCTTTTTATATGAAACTTTATTTAAATTTCAAGAAAAAATTGAAACTTTAACCTATTTAAGAAGAAAGATGTCAACTCTCATATATTTAAAATTAAAAGAACTTCAGCTCGAAATTTATTCTCTCTTTGATTCTCGACTAAAGAATAAAAAAGATAAAGTAGAAAGAAATAGATTTTGCGATGGAAGAAAAAAATTCCCCATCCTGAATAAAATTTCCGGTTTTTCCGGGTGAAATAAAATTCCCCGGTCCGTCATACTAGTGGCGGATTTATAGTCTAAAACTTTTCCACTCCTGTAAGTCGCCGCTCCTGTCCCGCCAAGGAAAATGCAATTAAACTAATAGCAACCACATTTCGACACCAACAATTTTATTTTTCTCAAATTTTGCGTTTTAAAACATTTTTTTACAAGGTTGGCAATTATGACAAGCTAGCAACATTAATTGAGCGCTGCGCGCTCGTTTAATCTCTTCTATTCAAGGGCATACTAATTTTTATTGAAATTAAAAATGATAAATTAATTATTATAAAATGATTAAGGATATATTAATAAACTGCATCATGCAATTTGTTATGCTTCTTTACTCCTTTTTAATTAATAACTAAATTTTTAATTAAATACAATCAATGTAATAAGCTGAGGGATTGAATTTAAAAATTTTAATGTATTTTGGTAATATTTTTTTAAACAAAATTATTATTAAAATATATATAAATATGACAATATTTCTAGGTGGTGACTAAAAATAAAAATTCTTGATTATTTCCCGGTTTAAACATTCAACCAAAAAAAAATGTTTCGTTTCGAGTGTCCAAAACTAAATTAAAAATTCCATCTCAAAATAAAACTTTTCTAACATCAACAATTGAATATTAAAACATTACAAATTAATCAATTTTTAATATAAAAAATTGATCATAGGTGTTGGAAGAACTCAAACTTACAATTGATAAATTAAAAATTGTTTGATTTAAAATTAAAAAAATGTTAATGCTCTCATTATGACAATTTTAATTTAATATTAATGGATTTGGAACATTTTCAAGACAAAATATTTAAATTTCACATGTTTATAATTTAAAGTTGTCTGACGTAAGCATTACAAAATATGATAAAAATATTGCGATTAAGTTCTTCTACATGGATCTCGGCATACGAAAAAAACTACCTACAGAAATCAGTTGAAAAATAAAGTCCTCTCTTCATTTAAGAACTTTTTGCAAAAAATCGTTACTCACATTCAAACTAAGGCATTTCTATGCAAGAGGAACAACTCCATGTTGCTTCAAGTGGACAAAGCGAGTGAATGAATTCGAAGATTATATATTTTTTGAACTGATAAGAGACTGAAGATTTTAAGAGCACTTTCAACTTTGCATTTTGATACCAGTGATAATGCACAAGCTGAGAAAGTTCAAATCGCCTCGACCTCGAAATCCACGAATCCCACTCTTCAGAAGATCGAGCGTCTCGCTTGCCCCTTTGTAACTTGAACTCGCCGTTCAAAGTCGTTTATTGAGAAAATAGTTAGAAGGCACACGACGCATCGTGCAATCGATACTCGAGAAGAAAAACTTTCTCTGAAAAGGAGACGACACTTGTGCAAATGGCAAGGACGGATTGAAAGATGAGAATCCCATAAAGGCGGGAACAAAAAACTTGAAAACATTACACTTCTGAGCTTTGGATTAGCTCTAAACAAAAGAAAAAGCTTCACGAAATCCTCGCCCTCAATTCAAATTTAAGACTGCTATTATTCCAATCTAAAAACACTTAAAATCTTATTTGAAACCACTTTGAATTAAAATACAAATACATCAATAGATTCTCCACTAAAAAACCAACCAAAACTCTCTAAACGAATTTTTCCTACTGTAAATATTTTACGAATTAAATAGAAATAAAGTTAAAGAATCGAGTACGGTCAGCGCAGCAACAGGAGTGCACTCTGCACCATTGAGCCAGAGATCATACATCATACCAGAGACCTTACCTCACGATCAAACTTTAACTCCATATAATTCAGCAACTATTCAGTTTAGAAAATTGTCACTGGGGACTTTTAGATTCAGTTTTTCATTCAGAATATAATTCTCGTACGTTTATCCTTGAAAAATAACTTCTGCTTATTTTCAGTGCTTTTCTTTTGCTTGCAAATGGCAAGGACGGATTACAAGATGAGAATCCCACGATGGCGGGAACAGAAACTTTAAAATATGACACTTCGTAGCCTTGGATCAGCTCTAAAATGAATGAAATAGCTTGACGGAATCCTCGTCCTTAATTTAAATTCATCACTCCTATCACTTCAAAATAAAGCTTGAATCTTATTTAAAACCATTCTAAATTGAAATAGAAATGGAAATACGTCAATAGATTCTCCCATAAACAAAAAACAATCAAAACAGTCCTTGCGAATTTTTTATACTGTAAATATTTTACGTATTAAATAGAATTAAAGTTGACGGATCGAGTACGGTTAGCGCAGCAACAGGAGCACACTCTGCACTAGCACGCCAGAGACCGTACCTTACGATTAAACTTTAACTCCATCTAATTCGAAAACTATTCACTCTAGAAAATTGTCGCTCAGGACTTTTAGATTCAGTTTTTCATTCATAATATAATTTTTGTACTTTTATCCTTAAAAAATAGCTCCTTCTCATTGGTAGTCCTTTCCTTTAGCTTGCCAAATCTGAAAAGCACCCTTTTCTCTTTTTTCATGCTCTACGGTCTTTTTCTGCGGGAATATGTCTCCAAGCGTAATAAACGATCCATCTATACCCTTTCCCCTTCGAGCATATCTGACGTAGGGCGCCAGCCCGTTATCTCCCAAGCAATTCTTTCGTGAAAGTCAACGTGTAACTTTCGCCGCTTGCTGGGAAGTATAAGTGCTGGAAAAACTTATAACTTTCTCTCTTGGGAAAAGTATTTTCTTTGCGGAAACCTCAGACGCGCATATTTTGAAAGATTCTTATTTTTTTCACTCACGTCTGGTAGGCGGTAAATCGACTGCCGACAGACGAAACTTTCTTCAGTCTCGGGAAAGTAATTTTTTCTTTTAAGATTGAAGAGCTGTGACATGAAATTGCATTGAATACTTGGCTAAATCCAAACAATTTTGACAAATCGTTTTCTAAATTGAATTTTCCAAATTTCTTTTTTGCTTGTTTTGAAAATTGTAGATTCTGAATTCGCATTCTGTTAAACTGGTTTGTGAAATTTCAGGACACTGAACATAAAGATAAATTTTCAGTGTGGAGCGAACCAAGAACCCTACTCAACTGGTCGACGCGCCCTTTTTGTCTTTGAGACAAATCCGTAAATTTTCTCTAGAATTTCCGAGAGAAAAAGCTTCTGGCAAAAGAGTCTTTATAAATATCCATTTTCAGAGAAATTTAGATGCTGAGAAAAGAAGCAGAAATCTCAGTTTAGGATTGTCAGTTAATCTGTAAAAGTACAAGCAATTTCAGATTGAAAATTCAATACAATTTTCCATTGAAAAAAAGCCAGAAAATATTATTTCGAATTGAATCTTAAGAAGGTCATTCAAAATTTCATCAAGTTCCCTCTTCTTTTTTGAGATTATAAAGATAAACGAAATGCGACATTTTCTTGCATTTTTAAATTGGACTCTTTCCGCAGTATAAGGAAGATCGGCGACCCATACGAGGAGTTTCCAACTTTTGAGTCGGAGCAGTCAATGGTCCTTGAAAATTGGCGATGAGACAGTGATAAGACACAACAATTGCATGCGAAACTTCCAGAAAATTTGAGCTATCAAAATTCTTCAGGAACTTTTCAATCTTTTTCAGGAAAAGTACTTTTATTTGAAAAAATAATTTCTGGTAAAACTATTTTATGATAAACATTCATTTGAACATTTTTTATCAACTTACAACGTAACCATTAAGCTTTTATATTGTATAGATAATACGATGCATAAAGTACAATTTTTTCAAAATTATTAATTTTAGGCCAATTTTTTTTTTACTATTAAAAAAAAGATTATTCTTACAACGGGAATATTAAAAAAAATGCGAATTGGTGGAGGACCTAACATTGATCCATCTTGGAAATTTAGTAGGGAAAATGGAGGAATACCGAAAATATACTATTCCAGAAACATTTCTTCCTTTCTGCGGCAATGAAAGCATAAAACGGGAATCTCTTTTTTATTACCCCGCAGCATTCATGGATCTACGAATCTAGCCGGCGAAGAACGAGGAAAATCGTGAAACTATTATTTCTGGAGACGTCGTAATATTTATGATGGTCAAGTCGTTAAGACTTTTTTGTGAAAAACTTGAACACCGTGGTACGTATGGTGTTATATTATTGGTCGACTTTGTAGCCGGAAATCCTTCAAATATCGTGAAGCATTCAAGAAATTCAGTCATTCCCAGACTAAAAAAAAGGAATAAAGAGTCACTCGACTTCCCGTTAAACAGAATAAATTTATACTCAACAATCTGCTAAATAAAAAAGAAGCAATGGATTCATCTCAATGGTATAATAATAGCACAAATAATTTGGCGATACTTGTCACTAAATTGGCGTAGGTCACAATTGTCTCGAAGCTTTTTAACTAAAAACTAAAGCAGAGTCCATGTATTATGCCGAAAAAATACGAAATTATACACGACCAAAAAATAGATTAAAAAATTACAAAGTTTGTTTAAATGTTCACAGATATAATGTACAACCTTATTATTGATAATATTATGGCTTTGCAAATTAAAATATATGTATTGTTACGAGGTTAGTGATAAAATTTATTTTAATTATCGTTGATTATTTTTTAAATTGACTGACCGTAAACTTTGACCTCTTTGAATCTAATGAATTTAAGAAATTTTCTAACTTTTATCATCTTTCAAAAACTTATCTTCGTAATTCAATCATAATTTAATTGGATTTGCTCGTTTATATGTAAAGAATCAATTTTCGCGATAGAAAAAAAAGTTCTTAAATCCGTAAAAGCTTATCCGTTGATTCTTAAATAAATAAATATCTCAAAGAAGGTATATTATCAATTTTTTTTAAATACACTTTTCTTATTGCATATCTTATGCTCTTTCAGAGTGTTTATGTCGAAAGTTGTATAAAAAGGTTATTGATCCTACTTCGACTATTTTTGCCTCTAATTCAGAAAACATTTCAAATACAAGATTCTTCCCTTAAGCTTAATAAAAATGATTAAAAATAAAAACATAGGCTCTTCCAATCCAGAAATGAAAATTAATCACTGGAATTGCATGGTAGAAATTAAAAAAAATCATTTAACATTATTTAAAAGTAGAACATTTCTTGGAAAAAGATTGTTTCTTCTTTTACAAATATAATAGAGTGTTCAATATTTCTCCTATTTTCCACTGTATCCTTTTCTATTTTTGGAGAAATGATCTACATAAATAATTATCTCTTCCTCGAAATAATTATTGAACGATGCATAAAACAGTAAAAAATTTGAATCCTGCATCGTCCAAGTGCGGAAATTGCGCAGTTTCAAATGCAGCAGAATCCTCTTTCTTTTGGTGCACCGAGCTGTAGTTACTTATTCAGACCAATGAGTCAAATAAGCTGCATCGGACGCTTTATTATCAAGGATAGTAGATACCTTTACATACTTTCTTCCTCTTTAATGCGCGTATTTCGAGGGGCTGCAGTCATAATTTCGGCAGGTTTATTGTGCCGCGATCGCCTCGGGAGTTTTTCATGTTTCAAGAGGAAACCATTACTCGTGACAGGGAATTGCGCAAAAGTGTATTACCAGGCGCGCCTCGAGACAGACGACCAGCCTCTCGTTCGCGGGGCTGGCGGCCGTTGAATGAACTTGCCAAGAATCATTTACCCTCGGTTAATTAGTTATATCCGCGGATTACCCAAGTGTCCTCTCCTCGATACCCTGCTACCCTTGGTAGTTATCGACCTTCCCAAATGTGAAACTTTCTCGCCATCCACCCTCTTACCCCCTTCCACCGTTCACAAGACCAAAGGAAGCATCGGCTCAAAGTGATAGAAGTTGAATTCCAATTACACACTTAATTGAATAAGCAGAGTATTTTTCTAAGCCAAATCTTTATTATGAATACTCAGAGAAATTTCCTCTTGTGTCAGAAGGATGCTTCTTGACTCAAATGAAATTTCATCTTGAATTTAAGGTTGAAAGGAATTTCATTTGTCTCAAAAAGGATATGTTTGCAGCAAACATTAGCCTTTCGCAACAAAATTCACCTAATCTTGCAGCCAAATAATTCTGTTTTTGTGAAAAAGATATTCAGGTGGTTCAAAACAAAACAGGTAGGAGGACAATGCTTTTGTTTGAGGACAACTTCTTTTCTGAGTGTAACAAATAACATGTTGGTACAACATGACTAGTGACAGACGTGACAAAGTCAAAACACGATAGAACCTTGTTTTTAAGATAGAATATGAAGTTGGTTCAGATATAGCGAAGTCCTTTCGAGAATATATCGGCAAACATTTCCACAGAAGATAAGTATTTCACCGTAATATAACCGTTAAGATGTTTCGCGTATAATGTTATCTCATATCTATGTTCTTAGTTTTAGGATGATACATCCTGTTTCCAGCAAATAATTGAGCTCCAGTGTTGTCATTAGCGAATGGGATATTAGATTATTCCTTGAAACCAAGTTCCAGAAGGAATTAACGCTTCCTTGGTAGCATCACTCAAAGCCATATATTCTGCTCCAGTTAAGAGTAGTGCAACAGCACGTTGTTTTCTTGCTTCCCAAAGTTACTGCAGCAGTACTTTAAAATAAAAGTGAATCCTGTTTATGAACGTCTGTCCACAATGCAGCTACCTCAATCAGGATATACATATCCTCTTAGGTCCTTCGAATTCTTCTTGCGAGTTAATTGCATGTCAATGGTTTCTTTAAAATAACGGAGAACTCGTTTCGCTGCCGTACAATGTTGTACTTAATAACATTTATTAAGTTGGCCTAATCAGCTAACAAAGAATGATATATTTAATCGATTATCAACTGCTAGGTATTTTACTGCTCCTATAAGTTATGATAGGGTCTTGATTTTGCTGTTTAAGTGGTCTCCTTCTCGCCTTTTATTAATTTGACGTTTTGATCTGCAGGTGTTGTGACGGACTTTTAATCATTGATGTTGAAACGTTACAGTACATTCGGATGTAGCCTTTTTGAGATGTGCTTATATAGTTCTTTCCTTGTGAAATATTAATGCCCAAGCAATAATGAGCTTCTCCAAGGTCTTTTACGCCAAAAGTCCCTGTTAATTCTTTTTTGTATGAATTTAATATCACACTAAAACTTGGGGTATCAAATTGTTGCACCTATTTTGATCTAGAATTTCAACTCAATATGATTCGCTTCAGAGGATCAATGAAAATTAAGGAGGACAACTTCAAGGCGTATTAGCATCAGTATACAAATAAGAATGACATTTGACGATTTTCGAAAAACATTCCTTTCTGCCAAATTCAAGTTCTGCAAATCGATAATCGATCCTTGATCGAGGTTTGCTGACAGTTTTAAACAAACATCCCCAACCTCAGTAATCATAAATTTAAATAAACGGAGCTAAGTAAATGATTTTTTTTTCAAAATTTGAGTAACAATTTAATTTTAAACGATCATTAACAATTGATCATCATTCAGTTAAGAGGTTTCAATAATTTTATAATGTGCTGAGTAGTTGAAATTTTATGACAGATAATTGATCCCGAAATTTGAATCAAGTTGATCATGAATATAGGTATCAAAACATTGCATCCTTTTGATCCATTTGCCGCATCAACTTGATACCTGGTAGTTTTGTGTGATTGGATAGGCTTTTATAGGCGATGAGGATATCTTGCACATAGATAAGAAATAGTATGATCCCTTCTTCTCATTGCATAGAATATACACAAGGATCAGCATTTATGGGTTGTAATCCAATACTTTGAAGATGTTCATCAAAGCTCTTATGCCATTGGTTAGAAGGTTTTAAATCTTAGAGGGATCTTTGCAATGGAAATACCTTATATTCTCCTTGAAGATCTTTGAGCATTTGTTTTGTATTTTCTCTAATTTGATCGTCTTTGTGGACTAGAGTTGGACGTTTTGAGTTTTACCTTTATCATTGGCCTGCCAAATGCCAAAATGCCTGCCATATGCAGGAAATAGGTAAATAAGTAGGGTCCAAACAGTTGAGATCTGCTAAGCATAACAATTTTACAAACAATAAAACTTTTCATTAAGTGATAAATGATTTGAAAATTAAAAATTTGGAACCTGTTGGTCTCGAGAAATACAGGCATATAAAATTTTACATAAAAAGATTGAAAATGTCATTTTCTATTGGTCAGGCAAAAGTCAAGGATTTGAACAAAATCTTGCAAAAGTTAGGGAATTTCTATAAGATGAACTTTTAATATCTGCCATTGATAATACATTTAAAATTGAAAATTTTAATCTGAAATTGTTTTATTTCGTTTACAAATTATTCAATGTTAAAAATGTTACAAGATTACCATTCTGGTCTTTGAATATTAATGGTCAGGGAAAATGAAAAATTGGTTATAAGTTTCTATATTTCTAATTTTTTTTTAGTTGCTTCCTCTTGCCGATTATATTTTTCGTCAGAAATTTTATTATTTTTCTTGAAATTAAATAACTTTGTTAAAAAGTCATCCTTTTTCTTTGAAAATTCAATAGTTTTGTTCTAAATTAACTTTTTGTTGAAAATTCACATTTTGATGTTGAAAATTCCACTAAAATCTTTTTTGGTTGGAAATTCATCTATTTTTCTTTAAATTCGTCTTTTTGGTTTAAAAATGCAACTGTTTGGTTAAAAATGAATCTTCCTTGGTTGATCAATTCGCCTATTTTGTTGAAAATTCATCTTCTTTAGTTTAAAAATGATTTGGTTGATTGAAGTTTGAACTACTTTGTTAAAAAATGATTTTTTTTTTGTTGGAGCTTCATAATTTTAATGAAAAATTCATCTCTGTGGTTAACACTTTATCTTTTTGAATTGAAAATTCAACTACTTGGGTAAAAGTTGAACTAATTCTTTTAAAGAATTTTTTGTAGAAAGTTTATCACTGTGGTTGAGAATTCTGTTTTTTTTTTCAAATTTATTTCTCACTAAAAATTAAATTTTCCCATTTTTGGTTGAAAATTAATCTTTTTTCAGTTGAAAATTCAACTTTTTGTATTGAAAATTCATGTATTTTTTTAAAAAACTATCTTTTTGTTTCAAAATTGAAATTTTTCGTTAAAAGCTGGATAATTTTTTCTGAAAATCTAACTGCTTTGTTGGAAATTCGTTATTTTTTTCTTTTTGGTTGACATATCAAGTATTTTTTTGTTCAAGTTTAATCTTTTTTGGTCGAAATTTCATCTGTTCTGTTGAAAATTCGTCTATGTGGACAGGAAATTCGTCCTTTTTGATTAAAATTTTTTGGTTCTTGTTGTAAAATCAACTGTCTTCTAAAAAGTTTAATTATTTGGTGAAAATTTTAATAATTTGGTTAAAATTTTAATTTATTTGTTAAAAATTAAATTATATAGTTGAAAATTTAATTATTTCCTTAAAAGTCATATTTTTGTGGTCGAAAATTTGACTGCTTTTTTGGTAATAAAAAGGAAATTTCTCAATTTTAATCTAAAATTTTATTTTTTTATTCCGTTTATAAAAGAAGCTGCGCTAAAAATTTTATAAGATTAAAATTCTGGTATTCGAATATTAATAATCAGGAAAAAAACAGGCGAAAGTCAGAAAATTTTAAAAATAAAATTTTCCGGTCACCTAGTTTATTTAACCGAATTTTAATATGAAATACTGTTTTAAAGAAAATTAAAAAGAGTGAAAATACAAATCCAAAATCCGATTTCAGGGCTACCGCGGACGAATTTCCGCATCAAAAAAAAAATAATAACATTATTAACAACAGTATTAACAACAAGAAGCAAGGCTGGATGTGTTTCCAGAAAGCAGTTTATAATTACAGTTTATAATTACAGTTTATAATTACAGTTTATAATTAACCCTATAGTACAGTCGCTAAAGACCCTGACAGTTGATGCTACTATAAACATTCAATTAACAAAACAAAAAAATAATAAAAAGTTTCAATGAGACAAAATCTCTGTTCATACAACGTTCTTTAAGCCGATGCTTCAAATACCAATCCAATACCATAGTCACCCTCGCCACCCTCAAACTTTCGATAAGCGCGAGCCACGTACGAGAGCATAAAAATCCTACTAGTGGCAGCGTCATAAAATTCGAAAATGAAGTAGGAATTCTATAACAATATCGAGGTGGAGATACGAGTTTGACACAATTTTGAGTAATTGTGGAGGGAGAAATGAAAAGCAAAAGAAGGAAGGAGAATGCAGGATGGAGTTTGATTGTTTTCGTATTATATATATGTGTGTTGAGGTCAATGGCACCTTCAAGGGGCGAAAGGATGTAAGACACGAAAAACTTTCTAGCTTTAACGCATTTCAATTTTTTTGTAACAAAAAATTTATTTTTGAGCTATTACTTTGCTCCGTCGAAACATGAAAGGTACTTCGAGAAAGAAGCAACCACCTTTGAGTAAGCCCCTTGTCAATTGTGCGACGTGTCCTCAAAAATGAAACTATTGACACGCAACAATACGTTATCATTAAAAAAATAATACCAAAAATGGATTTTGCCCCACTTCTAAGGGGCGGCGTATAAAATACGTGAAGTTTTTCTCTGAAATTTTTAAACAAGTACCCCCCCTCCCCCCTTCATTAGAATCTGCAAGTTTTGACCCCTACTCCTATTTTACGTAATTTTCGCTGACTTATTTTTTTTCGTGAATGTAATCATTATTGTTTTTTATGAATTAAAAAAAGTAGTTTAAATTTCGAGCAAGTAGTGGAATTACCAACCAAAAAAAGATGACATTTCATCAAAAAATTAATATTCTATATTTCAGTCAATGAAAGATTTTTGTTTTGAATACAAACCCGTTCAACGGAACAAAAAAGATCAAATTTCTATCAACGGAAATGAATTTGCAAATCAAAACCGAGAAAGATTTTGCAGTCAAGAAAGACAATAAATTTCATCCAAAATATTGAATTTTCGAGCCAAAGAGACGATATTTCTACAATGCAGTTGAATCTTCAAACAAAAAATTACATTTCTATCAAAAAAGATGAATTTTCTACCAAGAAGAATAATTTTCTACTAAAAAAGACGCATCCTCAACAAAAAATCTAAATTTTTAATGAACTAGTTAAATTTTCAAGCAATTATTTATATTTAATTGCTTTTTAGTTTTGATAGTTGAATTTTCAATCGAGAAGATTATTTTTAGGCAAAAAGTACAAATTTTTAACAAATTACATGAATTTCCAATCAAGTAGTAGAATTTTATAACTACAAAGATCAATTATTTACAAGAAATGGAAAATTTTATATTTTCATAAAAAAAAAAAAAAATAATTTTCATATTAAAACATTGAAATGAAACAGTCATGAACAACAATAATGAATCTTCAACTAAAAAAATCAGTTTTCAAGAACGCAGTTCAACGTTGAACCAAAGTGTTGAATTTTCCAACTAAAAAAAATTATTTAAAAAATAAGTTAATATTTGATATTTTAACCAAAAAATTTCAATTATAAATTAAACTCAGTTCAATTTAACAAAAAAGCGAATTTTTCACAAAATACTTGTATTCTCAAATAAATCAGATTGAATTTCCACCAAACATTTGCATTTCTATAGAAAAATTGATATAAAAATTGAAAAAGACGAATTTCCAACATAATACATGAACTTTTCAACAAATATCAATCAATCAATGAGTACGAATTTTTAAGTAAATAAATGCGTTTTCAACCAAATCATTAAATTTTCAACTAAAAAAGATGAATTTTCAACCAAAAGAAATACCATTTCTAACAAAAAAAAGATGAGTTCTTACCCTGAAACTTTGAAGTAGACATTTTAACCGAAAAGATTGAACTTTCAATTTGAATTTTAAATGGTGGAAAACGAAATAAAAATGAAACACCCTGCGATAAATTGGAATTTCCATCATTTATTCACTCAAGAATAATAATTTAAATAAATATTAAAGTTCATTTTAAATACTTTTAAAACATTAGGTTACAAATCTGGAAATTTTTCTTGGAAAATTATAGCTGACAAACAGCTGTTCAAAAAGATTATTTATATTTATATAAAATAAAAATTGAAAATTTGTTTTCAGTGATTCGCTGACTTAAAAATATCTTACTTTGGAATTGATTTTGTTTACGTACCCCCCCCCCCCCATATATCTATAATCTTTTATAGATACATGAGTAAGTTCAAAATAATTATTTTAAGCCAATAAAACGAATTTTCGAAATTTGTTACGCTCTTTTGTTCAGCGACCTATCATATGCAAATTTTTTTGAGTAATAGTAGATTTTTTCATTCTTTTACTTGGAAGACATGGAATGACTTAAGGTTGGTTTTCAGGATGTCGTAGGAAACCCTTGTAATATCATGCCAGCGTCTGCCCGTCTCTGACCTCGACTAAAAAATAAATATTCAAGCTATGACCTAGATGTTTTGTATTCGCCCCTTAAAGTGACCACTCATGGGTGTGAAAAAATACTGAGAACTTCGGAAAAAATCTTCTTCATATTTAAATTCCAAATTTTAAGCAAACAATTATTGAAGGGGAAAAATGATGAGATAGGAAAATTTATGGGTGAGAAGGCCCCTATGCGAGAAACTTTTCTTTTTGTCCGATATTATTTGGGGATGGCTCCAATTGAAGCTCTCGAATATAGGATTGAGATAAAAAATAAAAGTTTATTTTTGTCATTGAAGAATATGAAAAATAAGATAAATGAGGAAAATTTTGTTATATATACCCCTATGCTGAAATCTTTTATTTTAGTCCGATTTTCTTCGGAAATAACTCGAATTAAAGCTCTTCGCATGTAGAATTAAGGGCATGTGACAAACTGTCACGTGATCAATTATTACATTCTATCAAATTTGGCGGATTTATTTATAATTCGAACAATGAATAAATTGTGCGAAAACTTTTCTAAATGGTCCAAGATATATTAGTGCACGTCTGTCCGGCCCATTTGGGAATTTATTTGGTTAAAATAATGCTATTTTATTAATTAAATTTCAACTAGGGCTCCAAAGCCCTGTTCTCAGTTACATTTGAAAAAAAATTGAGCAAATTGCATTATTTAAACAAAATAAAAACTCAAATGGACTAGAAAGATATGCCCTCATATATTTTGAACCATTTCTTGAAATTTCAAAACAATATTCACATTTTTCAAATTATAAAACCGCCGAATATAAAACATGTAGTTGGTCATGTGACAGGCTGCCACATTCCCTTAAGATAAAGAATACAATTTTCTATGTTTTATTTTTTTTCATACCTTGGTTAAATGAATCAAAAATTGATTTTTTTTTCATCTGATTGTTTTTGGAAATTGCTTAATATAAAGCTCTTGGCATTTAGAATTGAGATAAAAAATAAAATTTGATATGGTATAATTTTATTTTTTTAAATATATCAGCAGTTAGAAAATAGAAAAAATTAGAAAAGTGCTTTTTTAAAATCTAATTTTCTTTGGGATTAACTCAAATTGAAGCTCTTCGCATGTAGAATTAAAATGAAAAATAAACTTTGCTCCTTTATAGTTTAATTTTTTGATATCAGGGGTTCAGAAGTAAAAAATATAATTTTTTTAGACTTCTATCCTGGGAGATTTTCTTTTATTCCGATATATGACAAAAAGAAAATTAAACCTGATTTAAACGTGAGTTAAAATTTATATATAAAAGAAATATAATTGGTATACTAATTTCAGTATTAATATCATTTATGTATATTATCTATTTCAAATTAGATTTTAAAGAAGATTGATAAATTTTTAACAATTCTAGATAATGTTGGGATTGTAGGGGACATATCATCTCACATGCGGCAAGTCTCTCTGCGGCATGTCACAACTGCGGCATCTCTACCTAGCGGCTTCTCTCCCGCGCGGAATTTTTCACAGTAAAATTGACATTTTTGCGGCATCTCTGACCGCACCCCTGTGACTGGCCGAAGAAATAATGTTGGTCAACCCCCTACCCCTTTTCCAGCGTCTCGTGGGGGCGGGAAGGCACCCCTGTGACTAGACACAGAAATAATATTGCTCCCCTTTCCACTGGCGAGAGATGCCGCTAGGTAGAGATGCCGCAGAGAGACTTGCCGCATGTGAGATGATATGGACCCGGGATTGTACACCAAAAATCTGTCTTTTCAGTTATAATACATTAGATTTCAAAGAAGATAAGAAATGTTTGTACGATGTAAGATTATGTGAACGGTTTTTACCGGAAATCGGTTATTTTAGACAAAAATAATTAAATTTCAATCAAGATTTAGAATTTGGAAAAATTAAGGGTTATCTTAGTGTTTTTCGTCGAATATTGGCATTTTCAAATTTTAAAAACTAAGATTTTTTAGATTATCCTTCAGAATCAATAAATTCACTATCTTGGGATTTGTTGGCGTTCCATATCGGAAATTATTACTTTTATTAAAAAATCATTGAATTTCAAAAAAGTACAAATGTTTTAAAGAATGGAGGTTTTGCTCGCGTTTTTCAACGGATGTCGGTATAGATTTCAAGAAGGTTTGCAATTTATTAACAATTTTAGGTTATTTTAACATTTTTCACCGAAAATCGATTATTTAAAATAAACGGTAGCTTTAAAAGTAGATTTACAATCTTAAATAGTTTTTTGTTATGTTGGCATAAAAATGTTGTATTAATATTAATTTTATATTTTAATTCAAAAATTGTGTGAGACTAAAGAAAACAATAATCTCGCAGATGATGATGTATTTCTAGTTTCTTCTATACATTGTTTTTCTGGTTGACTTGCACTTGAAACTGACAAAAAAATTCCATGGAGAGGAAAAGGGATCTAATTTTTTTGCTAACAGTATAATTCTTTCTCCATGCGATATATATATTCTGTTTGTTTTTTCAATAAATAAACACAGTTTCCTCATTATCCTTGTTTTTCGATATTATTTCAATGTATCTCCAATTGTCTATTTTTCAATTTTATAAAATGGTTTTTCATCCATGTGGTCGAATTTATTTTTGTGTGTTGGTTCGATTTGAGAAGATTTTAGTAAGAATTCGATTTTAACCTCTGGTTTTTATGATACATTTTGATCAATTTTAATATTAATTAGGTACATAATTAAAAAAAGGACTGGTAATAGACCTTTTTCCTTAGTCAGTTTCATTTTGACCGAAAACCTATTTACATTGGAATCATAGTAATCTAGCTTTATATTTGTATATTAATTGAAAATGCAATGTTTTCCGCGTGCTTTGGTGCGCTTATAATAATGCTAGTTTCTAATAATAAATTCATTCATTTCTAAATTATTTTTAATGCTTTCTTATCGTCCATATGTAAATACCGAATTGAATCTACCGACTGTTTTAACAAAACAAGTCACTCATAGAATATGATAAAGATCGCAATTTCATTTTTTAAAAGCTATACAAATTCCAAAAGCATGAAGTAAAAATGTAAATTATGGAGAGCTGTTGGATTCCAAGTTTGTTCACGTCCGGGAATGATGAATGAACAATTTTTGAAGATTAGGAAAAATAATGATATTGTTCTGATTACCAAGCGACACGTCCAGACTTTTATTCTGCCTATAAAGGCCATGTCACAGTAATGATGTAAATTCAAGTTTACAAAAACAAGATGAATTTTATGCTAAATGATGAAGAAACCTATGAAAAAATTGAAACTGATCTGTTGAAAACTTTGCAGCCACATTTAAGTTAACTAATTGGTGGGGAACTGATGGTTTTCTAGAGAGAAAAACTACTTGAAGAGATTCATTAACCGATAATACTGACGTTGCCAGAATTTATAAATTGCCCAAAATTCACAAAATAAATTATCCGCGAAGACCAGAAGTATCCTGCATTAACACTCCCACTTATTGTTTGACCACGACATTACACGAAATTATTTCAGATGCCTTACCTAAATCAAAATATTTTATGAAAAATTAAATAGAATTTGAATAATCCATAATCAAAAACAAGATACCTAATAACCATATTCTTCTTTCACTTGATGCCTCATCACTAATTACAAATATTGCTTTAGATTTGATTCTTAAAGAAATTGAAAACAGATGGAATAGCATTGAAAATAACACACAAATCCCATTAGACGAATTTGAGAAGGGTATTAAATTTTTATTGGAGTCAATATTATTCAAGTTTGACAACTCTTTTTTATAAGCAAACATATGGAACCCCGATGGAATCTCCAATTTCATAGACATTGGCCGATATTATAATGCACGATTTTGAAGTTGAAATCACCCCAGTTTCCAATTTACACATGGACTTGAAAAAGCCAATACATTCAGTTTTTCGAATGTTGAGACCATCAGAGATAATAACGGTAATTTATAGACAAGTTTTATTTCGAAAAAGTACAAATACAGGTAGACTTAAATTTTTATTTTAACCATCCGCTTCGACATAAAATAGGAATAATAGAAAACATAATAGTTTCTGCAATTACACTATCAGACAACAATTTTCCATAGTAAAAACTTAAACATGTTGAGCAAACTTCTTTATTATAAAAGTGATCCCAAAGAATTTGATGAAAACATATTACAAAAACATTAGGAGAAATGGAATTCAAGCAAAATAGAAGTGAAATAAATGAAAATAACAATACTCAGCAGATAGCAGTTGATAAAAAAGAATTTGTTTTTATAAGCTTCAATAGTGACATCTCAGAAAATATAAAACGTTTATTTAATGAGTACAATATCAAAACAGTTTTTCGGGTTAACTCTAAACTTGACAAATATATCACTCTTACTAAAGACCACTTAGAAATTCTAGACCAATGTAATGTATATAGGCTTAGATGTCAATGTGGTGAAGCGTATGTTAGACTAACCAAACGGCCTCTAAGAATTCGAAGGAAAGAACATCGTGACAGTATAAAACTTAACCCAAAATGTCATAGACTCATTAGCAAACACTTAATTGAATACCAAAATAGTGACATTGACTTTATCGATTGGGAGAACATTGAAATCTTACATTAAGAACCTATTATAAAAGATGTTTTGCAGAAGTGATATATATTAAAAAAGAAGGTAACAAAGGTCTAAACAAGATTACTATCCTTGATCGTTACAATCCAGCATATAGTATGATCTTAGACTTCCTTTCATATCCTTTATACCTTTCATAAAAAATTATATAATTGCAAACAAATTAAAATTCCTTAAAATAAAAATGATAACCTTTTCTTACCAAATGAAAATTAACATAACATTAACTTCTTCAGGCATACACAAAAGGCAATTACACGGTCGAGAGCATGAATGAAAGGCTTATGCAACAGATATGGTTAATTTAATGATCGATTGTAGCTCAACATACGACGCTAGCTTACTTTGCCAATACCTGCACGGTTCATAGAGGATACTATCAATGTGTTGTATGCATACATGTGTGTATACAATATAAGCAGAAGAATGTGCATGTGGAGGGAAATATGTACAGTCTTTTCAATTAATGGAATCATTTTTACATTACCATTTTTATTTTATTTATGTTTTTTAGTCACCGATAGAGTGATGGTACCAATAGTCAAGCAATAAGCAGTAGCTGGCCAATCCTATTTTTTTCCTCGCCTGGAATGAATTCAGCAATTCTCCTAATGAGCTTAGAGGAAGTTTCAAAACTACGTCACGCTATTTTAAACACCTTTTCCATCCCTTCCCTTCTTCGTCACAGATCATCACACAAAGCATCATCCCCCCAGGCGATGTTACAAATACGAACAATCACCCGCTCCCTTCTAATCTAAATTTTTTTCTTCTATTTAATTTGATAAACGCCTAAAATAAAACACAAAATATACAAAAATAATATTTCAACAGACTTCAGTCAGAAAAATATTTGTTTGAATCAAACAAACTTTTGCTTGATCCTATATCAAAGAGAGAATTTGTTTTATCATATATCAAATATAGAATTTGTTTGATTCAAATAAAATTTGTTTGAGGTAAACAATGATGTAATTGAATCAAATGAATTGAAAGATATGAATTAAAATGATCTCAAAACAGGGAAAATAGGATGATTTTTCACGAAAATAGGGGAATAATAGGGGAATGTATCTACTCTTTTAATACAAAAATATATGGGTACCATATTGAATTCAATATGAAACGTTTAAGAATTGAAGTAAAAATATATTGCATTTTGAACAAAAGAACTGAATTTTCAACCAAAAGAGATGAACTTGCAACAATAGAGTTGAGCTTTCAAACTAAAAAGTCAAAATAAGAGTTGAAATTCAAACTCGAAAAAGATGATTTTTCAACTAATTTACAAACATTTACAACCAAATAGTTGAACTGTTAGGCAAAATGACAAATTTTTAACCAAATAGTTGAATTCTCCACCTAAAAAGACGAATTCAAAAAAAAAAAAAAAATTAAATAACTTCAACCACAAATAGTTGTATTTTTAGCCATATAGTCGAATTTTAAATCCAAAAATACAAATTTCCAATAAAAAATCAATCAGTTGAATTCTAAACAAAATAACATTCTCAAAGAGTTAGTTGAATTTTAAACCAAAAAATATTACTGCGCATCGAAATATAATAATTGATATTTGAATCTACAAAAAGATTTTGATGTTAATTAAAAAACAGTTAAATTCAATGAACAAAGATTTCTCTTTCAAAGGAGAAAAAAATTCAAACAAACTGTTGAATTTTCAAGACAAAAAGTTGAATTCTTTACAAACCAGTTGAGTTTCCTACCCGAAAGTATGAATTTTTAACTAAAAAGTTTATTTTCAGAAATATATATAATATATTTTAACAAAGTAGTTCAACTTTCAACCAAGTGGTTGAATTTCAAAAAAAAATGAATTTACAACAGAAAATGTCATAGTTTAAATTTCAACTAAAAACGATCAGTTTTCAACTAAAAATGAAATAGTTAAATATTTAAATAAAATGAATTTTTTATAACAAAGTGGTTAACGTTTCAACCAAGTAGTTGATTCGTTAATTAAAGAATGAATTTTTAATAAAATACTTAAACTTTCAACAAAATAATTAAACTATCAACGACATAGTGGAATTGTTCACTAAAAAGACGAATTCTGAACCAAAAATATAATAGTAGATTTTTCAATTTAAAAAAATGAACATTCAACAAAAAGTAGTTTCATTTTCCTATTAAGTTCTAATAATTCAGTTCGCATTTTAGCAAAAAATACGATAAAAAGCTGAAGTTTCCTGAAGACAGGCTAAAAAAAGGAATTGTTTAACAAACGTTTATAGAGAAGAATATGGGGAAGAGTTTGAAGTCGGGAACTTAGATGTACTTAAATGCCTCACTTGTGAACTAAAAGCACTAATTTTCATGTTTTTAATCATTTCAGAAAATTTGTATTCACATTTATATTTTTTATGTGTGATGTCAAATATTGCGTAACCCTCTCCCCATATGAGTGAGAAATTGTCACAAAATATGTTACCGCCCTTCTGCCAGTATGACGTAGTTTTTAAACGGCCCCTCAATAATCATAGTATTGAAAACAAAAAAATGGCACGCCTAATGGCTATTTTTAAATTAATCATTTATTTATACGTTTTTGAAAATGATCAATATAATTGAAACAGTGGTACACTCAAATTTCGAGATGTTATTTATTACATATATATGTGTATTTGTGTGTTAAAAAAACGCTTTATAAAATGAAGGCTACTTTTGGAATCTGAGTTTCATAAATTGTTATGGCGGTCATTAACGTCAGAGGCTGTACCTACTTTAACGGGTGGCTTGATAAATACTACAGGACAAGGCACCCGTTTAGCAAAATTTATGCATGTGGGGCTGAATGCAAGAGAATTGCTGCCAGGGTATTCGTGATAGCGGACGTAGTTGAAAGCTTAATTTCCCAAATGTAAAACTACCAGCCAAAATCTAAAAAGTTCACAATTAGGCTTGCCTTTATCTATCTCATCCACTAACAAAGATCGATCGACTAATTCACTAATTTATTCATTTTGGAAATTTTTCT
Organism: Andricus curvator; assembly: GCA_932195095.1. Taxonomy (NCBI): domain Eukaryota; kingdom Metazoa; phylum Arthropoda; class Insecta; order Hymenoptera; family Cynipidae; genus Andricus; species Andricus curvator. Next base: position 340,393 of record CAKNYM010051071.1, read on the forward strand.
AATTTTTTTATATTTGATCCGCCATTTTGAATTTTTTCAATCCGACGATCAGCGACCCCTAAAATGCTTATATAGTAATTTTTATGAAGATAACCGAATTTAGGAAAGTACGCTGAAAGAGATAGCTTGTAGCCTGTTTTTGGCTTGCATTCGAGTAGATATGTGAGACACAAATTTCAAATTATCATATTTCGATGAAAAAAAGATATTTAGGCAAACTCAACGGCATTTAAAAGAGGATGGCTAATACTTTAAGGTGCTCCTACTAGTTTTGTGGGAAAAAGTTACCTTATGATCTTACATAACCTCAAATATGTCGAAAAACAGACAGTCGAAAAACAGATTCGGATTCAGGGCATAAAAATCCTTCGGGAAAGTATACTACAGTTTTTGTTACTTGTCCCTTGTTGGCCTGTGTATTTGAATATTGCATAAGAAATTAAATGAAAAAACTTGATTTGTTGAATTTAATGATAATAATATTATTATTAAACGTAATTGTCTTGAAAAGATAAATGGTATTTTAATCAATTTTCTGATGTAATGAACCTGTAGATTTTGCGTTACTTTACGACTAATTTGAAGTTGAGTTCCGTTACTCGATGCCGCTTTCGGATTTTAAAATATTTGATTAATGCCACTTTCTTAAAAAAAAAATTAATTGTAAAATGAATGTCCAGATGGTAAATGAATTACTTAAAACGTTCAGCATTTGCAAGCTTCGAAGATACGGAAATAACAAGCGTTTATAAATGATAGGTTTCGGTAAATCACTTAATTTACAGAACTCATTAATTTATTGAACACTTTAATAAGCAAATTTGCAATAATTAACATTTTTTTGGAAAGAAAATTAAATTAACCTGAAAAGAAAAATTTTTCAGGAGTTTTTGAAAGCGATATTTTAGGATAAACAAAATTGGGAGCAATGTGAAATTTACAGAGCGATTATATCAAGAACTGATTTAAATGCCCTTCAAATCTGATTTTCGTCCGTTTATTTCACCAAAAATTATTCATTACAAAACGCAGCCGAATTTATTTTGTACCAGAGCGACTTTGCTTCGTACCCTAGCCGACTTTACCCCGTATCCTGGCTAAATTCACCCTGAAACTTAGCCGCCTTTACACCGCAACCTATCCGACTTTACCCGGCACCCTATTCAACTTTACTCCGCACGCTAGCCGACTTTACTCTATACTTTAGATGACTCTACCCCGTGCACTAGCCGAATTTATCCCATACCCTATGTAACTTTACTACGCACGCTAGCCGACTTTATTCCGTACTTCAGACGACTTTACCCTGTACACTAGCTGACTTTCCCCCGTACCCTATCCAACTCTACTCTGAGCGCTAGCCGACTTTACTCCGTATTTTAGATGAGTTTACACCGTACAGTAGCCGACTCGAACCCGTGCTCTACCCCGAACCTTAGCCGCCTTTACACCGCAAGGTAGCCGACTTTACTCCGTACCCTATCCAACTTTACTCTGTACGCTAGCCGACTTTATTCCGTATTTTAAATGACTTTACATTGCACACTAGCCGACTTTACCTCATATCCTAGCTTAATTTACCCCATACTCTAGCTAAATTTAACCCGATCCTTAGCTGCCTTTACACCCCAACCTAGCCGACTTTACCCCGTACCCCATCCAACTTTACTCCGCGCGCTAGCTGACTTTACTCTACACTTTAGATGACTTTACTCCGTACACTAGCTGATTTTACCCCATACCCTAGCCGACTTTACCCCGTACCCTGGCCGACTTTACTCCGTACTTCAGACGACTTGACCCTGTACACTAGCTGACTTTCCCCCGTACCCAATGCAAATCTACACTGAACGCTAGCTGACATTACTTCGTATTTTAGATGAGTTTACACCGTACAGTAGCCGACTCGACCCCGTACTCTACCCCGAACCTTAGCCACCTTTACACCGCAACACAGCCGACGTTACGCCGTACCCTATCCAACTTTCCTCTTACGCTGGCCGACTTTACTCAGTATTTTGAATGACTTTACACCGTACACTAGCCGACTTTACCTCATATCCTAGCTAAATTTACCCCATACCCTAGCTAAATTTAACGCAAACCTTAGCCGCCTTTACACCGCAACCTAGCCGACTTTACCCCGT
>CAKNYM010051071.1:342879-379177 GCA_932195095.1 Andricus curvator
TTAATTTACCCCATACCCTAGCTAAATTTAACCCGAACCTTAGCCGCTTTCACACCGCAACCTAGCCGACTTTACCCCGTATCCTATTGAACTTTACTCTGTACGCTAGCCGACTTTACTCCTTATTTTAGATGACTTGACCCCGTACCTTAGCTGATTTTACCCCGTACCCTGGCCGACTTTACCCTGTACCCTGGCCGACTTTACACCGTACCCTGGCTGACTGTACCCCGTACCCTAGCCAACTTTCTCCGTGTCCTACGGGAAGGGAGTTGAAGTGAGGAGAGGGTGTGAGGGAAGTGTTAGAATAATTGAGGTAGGAATGGTGAAGAGGGAGTCAGGGTGAGGTGTAGCGATAGGGAGAGCGAGGAAAATTGAACGAATTAATGAATGTCTTGATAGGCTTTTTATGTATTTCGTTCTTTCACCAAATAGTCGTTGCGATGCAATGGAAATTATCCAAGATAAGCCCAAATTGTTAAGAAGGCGTGAAACTTGGTATATGTGTTCTTTTTGACCTAAAAACCGTCTTAGGATCTTTTTCTAACCTTTTGTTGAAAAATATTGTTTTTTGGAAATTTTCAATAATTACCTTTTTTTTAATAGCGCTGGAACTATGTACCTGCATGGTGTTTTTCATGTGAATTCATTCAGATAAGGAATGCTGATAACGTATATTTTCTTCGAAATCCAGAAATTGGGCCCTAATCCCCAATTTTCAATAAAATGTAATGTATATTTGAAGTGAATCATTTAAAGCAAATATTACCCTGGAAATAAGGGTGAATGTTATTATGTAAAGGATTTTAAAATTATTTCAACTTTTAATATTAGCTTTTTTTAAAACAATAACAGTACAATCATACCTTATTTAAGAATGTACTATTTTTAAAAAGTTTCAAATATTGAAAATATTAAAAATGTCTTTTTTTTTTTACTTTTATACCCAACCCGTGCAGAAATTGCCCCTGTTGGCCCTACTACAACAAGTTTTCCGGTCGGCAGCCGGCCGGTTACTGGCCGGGACAACCCTGGTTAGATTTCATGGTCGGGAGCTGACCGGGCACTGGTCAGGATACTTTTTTTGGTAGAAATTACACATTTTTTAAGAGCCGTGACATTATCAAGGACGTAATTACGGATATTAGCTGAATTATTATTTGAAAAGTATAATTTAAAGATTTATTCGATCAGTAAAACAGAAACTAGATTTTTTCAATTAAAAAAAAAAACATTTGATTTTTTCCAATGTTTTAACTTATTAAATAAAACTATTATCGATTCTGCAATGTGCAACAGCAGATTTATTTCAATTTTTATAATTTTCTCTATTTTCAGACAATTTTTAGTCTGTACACTTTCAAATTTGCCGCCATGTCTTACGCTTTCTGCGCTGGCGTCGGCGTAGACACTTGTAAGTTTCAGTTTCGCACCTCGAATGAGAATGCACGTTGCACTCATGTCGCGTCGTCTCCTCGAAGTTCGCAAATAAAATCCGTGATTAAAATCAACCTTATTTCAGTAATTAGTTCCAAAACTCCAATTACTGCGCGAATAATAATTATTTTACATTAAAGTATAGTGTTGTGTATTCATTTTTTTCCTTTCTTCCTTCCTAACCTCAAATCATTACGTAGTTTCAAAAATAAAACAATTGCTAGGAGATTCTAGAAACAGTGATTTAAACTCCACTCTAATTTCCTCGCAATAATTTGTTAACTTGATTTTACATTTAAAGGTCACCGTATTCTTCACGATGAGCCTCAAGAAGCAAACCAAGTTACCAATTTCTCGCCTGAAGCAAAACATTTTTTTACCGATCTGTGGCCGGGTTACCCGACCGGATACCGGCCGGTATAAAAGCCGGAATCCGACCAGTTTATCATGAACGTTTTTAGCCGGATCCCGGCCAATATCCCCGGCCGGCGCCCGGTTTAAACTGGGGCTATCCGGCCGGCTCCCGGTCGGATCCCTGTTACCATTCCTACACGGGAATAGCCAAAGCGAATTACAGGGTACCAAATTTACAGTAAGTGATTGCTATTAGAGAAAAGAAGAGAAAAGAATTAGGATTTTATTTATTTCATTAATTCACAGCCCATATAGTTTAAGCGTTATTTGAAATGACTTAATTTTTGAAAACTTTCAAAAAACAAGGTTAACATTTTTTTTTAAATAATGCCACTAATATTGTTTCTACCTGAGAATCATAACCGAGTGACTTCTTACACGTTCTGTAGTATTCAGAAAGGAATATAGCAATGTTGCAAAAAATACACATGTTTGGCAATACTAAAAAAATGATTTCAAAATATCGAAAAATGAAAAATGAACTTTTAATATTTCTCTTTAAGGAAAACAACTTTTATTTCGACCTTTTTCTGTATCTTTCATTTTTTCGAAAAAAAATCCAAATCTTTGATTTTCAGGAAAACAGCCGCGATTTTTGTAATTTCATAGTTTCTTTCAAATTTTCTTCTGGACTTTGAAAGTGTAGGCAACCCCCCACAATACCAATAAAGGAAAAGTCGATTATCTAAATTATTTAAAAGAAATAGAGAATTTTCAAAAAATAATTCGAAATTGAGCACCGACTAAATGACCGACAAAGGTTGGAGGGTAGTTTACAAGCCAATGCGCGAAAGTAATGTCCCTCGAAGCGGCCATTATGAGAGAGGCTATCGTCTTCCTCTCTCGTTCTGTCTCTTAAAAGGACTTGGCGACGAATCTTTTCAGCGTTTCTTTATGAAACACCCAAGAGCTCATTCCTCGCAAATCGCAGAACACACCGACTCACATTATTTCCGATGTTTCGTGGCGATTTCCGGTTACAGCTCATGCTCAAGCTTTGGGGAAACTCTTGCTGTGCGCACGGATAACAATTTTCCAGAGGCATTTATATCACTCCAGACTGTACGCCGTACGCTAACAATTTTCGATGATTTGAATTTGAAATTTCTCTAGTTTCGCTCGAACCAAATAAACAGGAAACGATGATTTTATACTAGCAATATTATACGCGCGCTACGACGCACAGTGTGGCCAAAAGCACTTTTTGTGGACAAAATTCTGTCTACAAGCCAATTTAATTAATTTTGATGTTTTATTTCAATAACCGAGAGGCTCCCAGGTATGCCCTATTTGTTATACATATCAAATCGGCGAACAAAATTTATTTTGACCAACCAAACATTTTTTATAAAAGTCTTTAACGGCCGAGAATCCAAATAGGAGAGAGAAAAAAAGAGAAGCAACAATGTTGTATCGACACTATCGGACTATTTTATTTAAATGTTAAAAGTAACCCAACGTTTCGGAAACACTCTGTTTCCATCATCAGGGGAAAAACAGTTATAAAAGTCTAACAAGATATAATAAAAATCAATTAATGTATAAAAAATGAACAATTTTTTAGAAAAAAAATGTAAATAAGCAACTTACGGAATAGTTACGAAAATCCTAGAACGTCATTTTTGGAGTAGTTGATAGTAATTGGTAATTAAAACCAATAGTAATTTAAACAAAGTTTTTCTTTATATAGACATATGTCGAATAATTTAGAGTGTATGAATTTTCTGTAAGTAAGTTATAATTTGGTTAGCAAAAAGTATCATAATGATACAAAAATATAGAGGTTAAGTTCAAAAGATAGATAGTTATAGTCACGATGTTTAGATTGAGATTAAACTTCAAGCGATTTGCGTGTGAAATAACATTAATAATAAAAACGGTTAACAATGTAAAATTCTAAATTAAAAGGTATATTTTTTATTAAAATTATTATGAGAGCAGGATGGAGAAGCATCCTGCTCCCATGAAGATGACTCCAAAAGTGACTGTCAAGGAAATTTAATAACCTAATATAAATTAGAAATGGAGGAAGAAGACGCCAATATTTGAAAGTAAATAACAGTTGAAGATTAAAAAACTGATATTCAAGAAGTAGAAACAAGCAATAGTTTATTTAATTGTATTCGATATTGTATGAAAGTTTAAGATAAATTTCATGAAAATGACTCAAGGTCAGTGATTTTATTTAAACAGTTATCTAGTTCTTTTTTAATAAAAACCATTTCTGCAAAAGCTCTTTTTATAGTATGATTCTCTTGATGCAGAACTTCAATTTCATCCCAAAGAAAATAGTGAGAAATATTATCATTAGTATTATTATTTAGGTGGTCATTAAGAACATTATTGTAGTTTAATCTAACACTATCCTGGTGTTCTTTACGTCTAATGTGTAAAGGTATTTTTGTTTGTCCAATATAGCATTTGCCTCAATTACAAGAGAAACGGTAAACAACGTTAGTTTTTTCTAAAATTTTTAATTGGTCTTCACCTAATTTGATCATTTTATCAAGTTTAGAATTGATACTGAAAGTGGTGTTAATTTTATAAGTTTTCAAAATTCTTTTTATATTTTCAGAAATTTCACCATAGTATGGAATAGCGATGTTGCTTTTAGGATCAAATTCTTTTTTTTATAGTGTTATTAATTCTATTTTTGTTATTAAGTTCTTTTAATCTGTTATCAAGTTGTTTATCAATCATATTTAGTGAAAAGTTATTCAAGAAAAGAGAATGTTTTACTGTTTTTAAGTTATCATTATGGAATTTGTTATCAGAAAGTAAAATAGCTGAATCGACTAAGTTCTTTATAGTAGCTATTCTTTGTTAGAATGGATGTTTTGATAGAAAATTAAGCAAACGACCAGAATATGTTGATTTGCGAAACCAATTAGTAGAGATGGTACCATTATCATTTTTGATGATGCTGATATTTAGAAAGTTAATAATATTATTGTTTTCTATTTCATGTGTTAATTGTAATCTTTTATGAATTGAGTTGAAAGTTTTTATAGTAATTTCAATTTTGTCGTCAGGAATAATAAAAAATGTATCATCTACATAACGAAAATAGGAAAGGATTTGAAAATCTAGTTTATTGAAAATCTCTGATTCTAAATCTTCCATTACCATGTCAGCTAAATTATTTGAAATAGGAGAACCCATGGGAGTTCCAAAAGTTTGTCTATAATAAGTATTATTAAATTGAAAATAGGTATTATCCATTAGGAATTTTATCCCTTCTTTGAATTGATCTAAAGGTAAGCTAGTAGCTTTCATAATATAAGACCATCTTTTTTCAATACTATTAAGTACCAATTCTACAGGAACGTTAGTAAAGAGAGAAATTACATCAAGAGAAATCATGATGTAATCAGAAGGAATAATGATTTTATCTAATTTTTGTTTTAAATCAATAGCATTTTTTATAAAAGATTTCGGTTTAGGTAAGGCAGAGTTTAAAATATTATTAAAGACCTGAGCCATAGTATATGTGGGAGAATTGATAGTGGTAAACACAGGTCTCAAAGGAAAATCGTTTTTATGAATTTTAGGCAGTCCATAAATTCTAGCCAGATTAGTATTTTCTGTAATAAGATCTTGTCTCTCTATGTTAGAACCTAAGAAACCTTTAAGTCTCCATTTGTTAATTTTATTAAAAGTTTTATTTTGTATAGATATTAAGAGGTTATAAACAATTTTTTCATAAGTTGTTTTATCATTCAACATTAATTCCATTTTGTTATAATAATCTTGTTTATTAGGAATAACAGTGACGTTAACTTTATGAGCACGTGTTATAAAAAGATCTTTATGTCTTTTGAGAAAGGTTTTAGTTTCAGAAATATTCTTAGAGATAATTCTTTCATAATAATAATTTCATTTTTTATTCAACAACAAAATAAACAATATTTTTTCCCCAACTTTTCAGATGTACCTTTTTTAAGATCTTCAAATTTACCCAAGATGACCTTAAGTCGGTGTAATAACTATCTAGTAATAATTTCCAATAGGTTAGTGTGAGAAAGAAGTTGTTTATAATGTTTGAGCTGTTGTCTGAAAATCATTTAAACAGTTTTGATAAACAAATACACAGTTTTCGTATGTCATAATGAATAGGCTCATTTTTTTGCAGAATCAACCAAAAATGCCTTGGCAAATACTCCTTGCGATCAATTTTTTTCTAATTAATAACATCTGTTAATTATTTGCCCAATATTCATATATGAATTACTCGAATTACCTGTAATCCTTGAATATCCTGAATTTCTTGAATATTCGGAATTCTTTTAAATCATTAAATATTCTGAATTCCCTGAATTCATAAAATATTCTAAATTTCTTGCATTCTAACAATTCCTTAAATTCCCTGAATTCCTAAAATTCCTTGAATTCTCTCAATACCTTGAATTCATTCCATTCTTCTAAATTCTTCAAATAATCTAAAATTCTCTAAATTCGCTGCAATCCTTGAATATCCTGAATTAATTGAATTTGGATTTCTCTAAAATCCTTGAATATTCTCAATTCCATAAATACTGAATCTTCTGAATTCTTCAAATATTATTAATTCCAAAAATTACATGAATTCCCTGATTCCCTAAAATCCTTCAATATTACTGAATTCCCTGAATTAGGTTCAATTTTTTTCCCCGAATCAACCAAAAATGCCTTGCCAATGACTCCTTGCTATCATTTTTCTCAAATTAATAACATCTCTTAATTATTTAAACAATATTTAGAAACAAATTTACATTTTCAATATTATTCCATGAATAGGCCCAATTTGTCTACGGAACTAACTGAAAATGTATTGTCAGTGACTCCTAGCTATAATTTTGATCAAATTGATTGAAAATATTGATTATTTAAATCATTCTTATAAATAAATGCACATATTGACCATTTTTCCAGGATAAGGCTCCACTTGACCATTTTCATAGCGAAATCAACTAAAAACGTATTGCTAATGACTCTTTTGCTCTGAATCTTTTACCAATGGACAAAAACATTTGATTATAGAAAAAAAATTATAAACGAATGTACATTTTGGCCAATTTTGTACGAATAAGCTCCATTTTTTTGCAGAATGAACCAAAAATGTCTCACTAATGACTCCTTCTTGTCATATTTGTTCACTTAATAAGAACCGTTGATTATTTTAACAATATATATACATATAAACCAATTTATAGTTTGAACATTTTTTCATGATAAATGTTCATGTTTTTGCAAAATCAACATATATAATGATCTCTGTTTTTTAGTCAATTCCGAAAAAAAATTATTATTTATCACTGAAAAATGGTCGAACTGTGAATTTTCTTATGGATATTGTTTAAATAATCAACACTTTTTCTTTCTCAGAAAAATACGACATAAAGAAATAATTGACAAGAAATTTCTTGTTGATTTCGCAAAAATATTACTTAATATTTATCATGGAAAAATGGATAAACTGCGAATTTTTTTATAAATAATGTTTAAATTATCAATAGTTCTTGGTAATTGGACAAATAGGACCGAAGGAGTCACTGGTAAGACATTTTTGGTTGATCCTGTAAAAGAATTCAGCTTATTCGTACAAAATTGACTAAAATGTACATTTGTTTTTAAAAAATGTTTGAATAATTAATATTTTTTATCAATTTGAACAAAATTATAGCTAGTAGTCACTGGCAATGAATTTTTAGTTTGTTCCGAAAAAAATGGTACCTAATCGTGGGTTAATGTTTAAAGCTGTGAATTAGTTCATAAATATTGTTCGAATAATTATTACTTGTTAATTTATATAAAATTGATAGAAAGAAGTCATTGACAAGACATTTTTGGTCGATTCTGCGAAAAAATCAAGCCTATTCATTGTGAAATATGACAAATGTTTATTTATTTATAAACATTTTCCAAATAATTGTCAAACAGCAGCTATTTCTATCTCATCGTAATTAGGCATCAATTTGTCTGATATTTTACATAAAAGCTATGAATTTGAAACAACTTATAATTGGGAATCACGAGAAAATGGCTTTTGTTCATTCATTTGTTTAAAACGTTATAAACAATTTTTTTCTTACTCTAACCTATTGGAAATTATTGCTAGATAGTTATTACACTGACTCAAGCTCTCCTTTAGTCAATTTGAAGATTCCAAAAAAAGGGGAAATCGGAAAAGTTAGTAAAAAATCTTTTTCATTTTATTGTTAAGTGCGGCGTGCGGGAAATATTGCATTACCAATTATTAATATAAAAATAATATATAATATATAATAGATAATATATAAAAGATAAAATATAATATATAATGTATAATATATAATATATGTATAATATTAAAATTGCAGAGTGTAATCACTAAAAAAAAATTATAATTTGTGAATGGAAAATTGGAAAGCTACCTTAAAAATATTCAGTTTTTAATGATTGTTCATTCCTGTGAATTTATTGGAATGCTTTTAAATCCCTTCGAATCCTTTTGAATTCTGTTTACTTTCCTTAAATCTTCTGAATTCTTCCGAATTCTCTGATATATCTGAATTTATCTAAATTCTCTAAATTTCCTGAATTCCTCGAATTAATGGAATTACCTGAATTCTGAGAGCTCGCTGAATTCCAAGAAATTCATAATGATGTGAAGAATTCAGGGGAATTCAGAACAATTGAAGGAATTGAATACATTTGATCAATTTAGGGAATTAAAAGAATTCATATAATTTGAAGAAAGTCAGGGGATTTAGAGAATTCAGAGAATTTCAGGAACTTAGAATATTCAAGAAATTCAGGGCATTCAGAATATTCAAGGATCTCAGTGAATTCGAGGATGTAGAGATTTCGGAATATTCAAGGATTACAGGGAATTCATAGAATTCATGGAATTTCAAGGATACGGGGAATTCGTAATATTTCAGGGATTTAGGGAATTTAAGTAATTTCAGGAAATGGGAATATTTCAAGAATTCAGAGGAATTCAGACAATTTAAGGAATTTAAGGAATTCAAGAAATTCTATCAATTCAGGGAATTAAAAGAATTTAAGATTCAGAATTCAGGGAATTCAGAATATCCAAGGATTTTAGAATTTTATATATCTTGAATAAGCTTATAACAGATTTTTTAGATTTCTAAAGTGGGTATGTAAAACACGTTACAAAAGTTTCAGGACAGTTCAGAAACACGGAAAAGTTTCAAAGTCATAAAACTTAAACTTTTCAAAAGTTTTTAAAGATTTTGTATTAAAAGAATTTAAAAATAAATTTCATATTGTTTCGAACTAGAGTGTGACTATTTTCAGTCTCATCCAAACTGAAACTTAGTTTACACATCTAATTGTAAGTAGGAAAAGTATGTCGTGACAAGCCATGTCCAAGTAGAAAATGTGTGTCGTGGTAAGACAGCAGGCCGTTTCCTCACAATCAGGGATTCTATTATTGAAATAAAACTTTCAAGTATATTTAGGGTAGAAACGACTAAAATAAGAACAGATACATTCTTTTATATATTTTGAAAGAATTATAATAACAAAAATTAGTTTAAAATCCTAAGTTATAATCATTTTTAGGAATATCCCTTTTAATAAGAAAAATCTTCATGCGAACTAGGAATCATTTGTTCTGCTTAAATTAATACTTAAATTAACTTGAAGTTAAATTAAAATTTTCAAATTACCTCATCTATTATTGGAAATATTATACATATATTATGTTAATGCCTTTCGAAAGAAATGAGTATTAAGTATTAAGATTTCTAGAAATTTTAGGTTGTGTTAGTTTTTTTCACCGGACATTAGCATTTTGAAGCAATCATTATCTAGATTCCCAATTTTTAACAATAATTGTTAAGAATAACAACCTGAAATTATTTTGGGTCATTTTAGCATTTTAAATTTTAGCATTTTAGCTTTCAAAGATTAAAAATGTTACAACAATTTACGTCTTTCGGCTTGGTTAGCTTTTATATCGGAAATTTACATTTTTAATCAAAAATCATCAGATTTTGGGTCATAGGTTTTGAAGAATTGTATGTTACCTTATAGCGTTTTACATACGAAAATAGTATTTAAAAACAGAAATCATTGTAGTTGGAACAAGATGACCAATTTTTGAACAGTTTTAGGCCATGTTAACATTATTCACAGAAAATCGGTTATTTCAAAGAAAATTTGTATTTCAAAATTTTATATTTTTGAAAATTCATTAGATTTAAATCCAATGATTTTTGTTTAAAATACTAAAATTCACAAGCTGAAACAATTTTGGATTGTGCTCAGTGTTTTTTTATCAGAAATTGAAATTTTTATCGAAAAATCATTTGATTTTTAAAAAGATGAATAACTTTTAACAATTTTAGGTCACATTCAAAAATTGATATTTTCAAACAAAAATCGTTATAATTTCAATGAGACTTAAAATCTTTAAACAATTTTTTGATTATGTTAGTTTTTTTGTGAGAAATTATTAGAATTTGTGATGGAAAAGAATTAGATTTCTAAGAATATTTGGAACTCTTCAACAACGTTAAGTTATGTTGTTGTGTTCCACCTGAAATTTATATTTTTTAACATAAATCATGAGATTAATATTAAATCCATATTTTGATTTAAAATCGAAATTCTCTCAAAACAGGGAAAATAGGGATATTTTTCAACGAAATAGAAGAATAATAGGAGAATCAATTCATTCAAATCAAATTAATATGAACACCATATTAAACTTAATATGAAAGACTCTAAATTCCTAAGACTTTAAGTCGAAATATATTGCATTTTTAACCAAATAGTTGAATTTTCAACCAAAAATATGAATTTTCAACAACAAAATTTAATTTCAACCTAATAGATGATATTTCAGCAAAAAAATATTTTAATTTGTAATGAAAAACTGTTTAATTCAACCAATTAGTCTAACTTTCAACAAAATTGTTGAATTCTCAACCAAAACAGATTAATTTTCAACCAAACAGTTGCATTTTCAACCAACAAGGATGAATTTTCAACCAAGAAAATAAATTATTTACTAAGAAAGATGAATTTTCAACTATGGTAAATACATGAATTTTCAACCAGAAAAGATCAATTTTATTTTAAAATATTAATTTTCATTCAAAAATTGAATATTTACATTTATAGTTAAAAAATTACTTGTCAAATGAAAAAAAAACTAATTTTGAACAGGTAGTTAAATTTTCAATCAAAGAGATTAATTTTCAACTGAATTGATGAATCTTCAATAACAAAAATTAAGTTCTAACATTTTTAACCAAAGAGATGATTCTTCAAAAAAAAATTAACAAAATAGTAGAAATTTTAACCAGTAGCCAAATTTTTGACCTAAAAAGGTGACTTTTTAATAAAATAATAAAAACTTTTAACCAAATAGTTAAATTTTCAACCAAAGAGAATAATTTTAAACTAAAATGATGAATCTTCAACAACAAGAATGAATTTCTCACAAAGGAGTTTTACATTTCACTGAAAAGACGATTTTTTAAACAAGAAAATTAATTTTCTGACAATGGAATAGTTAATTTTTCAACCAAAGAAATGAATCTTCGACCGAAAAATTGAATTTTTAAAAATGAATTCAACTTTCAAATAATTAATGGATATGGTAAAACATGAATTTTCAACCAGAAAAGAATAATTTGATTTAAAAATAGTAATTTTCATTCACAACTTGTATATTTACATTTATAGTTAAAAAATTAATTGTCAACGAAAAAAAAACTAATTTTCAACAGGTAGTTAAATTTTTTACCAAAGAGATTAACTTTCAAAAGATGATTTTTGAACCAAGAAGATTGATTTTCTCAAATTGGAATAGTTACATTTTTAACCAAAGAGATGAATCTTCAAAAAAAAAATTCACAAAATAGTACAACTTTCAACCGAGTAGCCGAATTTTTGACCTAAAAAGATGACTTTTCAGTAAAATAACTAAAACTTGTAACCAAATAGTTAAATTTTCAACCAAAGAGAATAATTTTCAACTAAAATTATGAATCTTCAACAACAAGAATGAATTTCTCACAAAATGGAATAGTTAATTTTTCAACCAAAGAAATGAATCATCGACCAAAAAATGGAATATCTACGAAATGAAATGAAAAAGATGAGATAAATTCCGAACCAAAAAATATAATGGTAAATTTTCAACTAAAAATAGTTGTCTTTTCTTATAATCTTCAGTTTCTGATACTTCTTATACTTATCCTTCGTACACTATACTTCTTATACTTCAGTTTGCATTGAAGCGAAAGAAAGAAAAAGAGGTGAAATTTCTTGAAAATAGGGTGCAAAAGTGGATTCTTTAAAAAAAGGCTACCAACTGTAGTTTTGGGTGCGACACCCCACCCCACCTCAAATTGTTAACGTATTTTATGGACGGCCGCTCAGAAAGTACTTTAGAATTTTTAAAGCTCCTATTAGTCATATTTCAATGCCAATACATTTCTGCGAAAATTGTATCCAGGTCTTTTTTCATTTTGCATGTGGGTCAATGGGGTTATCGAACTTCCGGTAGGGATTTTCGTGAAGCATGTGATGCGAGGATTAGTGGTGTACTTCTGTACATTTTACTACCGCGGTATTGCGCGTATGAAAAGAACTTTTCCGAAAGCCATGTGTAAGTTGGACGGACTCGAAGGACGAATTATGTATTTTGTTTTTCTTGGGAAAGTCAATGCTCCGCACGTAAGGTGATGCAAAGTTTTTCGGAATCACGCCTGCAAAAGCGTTTCCCTCAAACTTCGGACATGTTTCAACTTTCTAAAGTGCCTTCCTCTGTAATTCTCGGCTTTGTAAAATCTTGTAAAAAAAGCGTTTTTTACTTAACTGACGTCAGGACTCTTCTCTTGCCGAAAAATTATTATAAAGGTAATTGGGAATTACACTTTTTTTCTTCAAAAAACCAATGTTATGTGCCTATCACGACTCTAAAAAGTGAGCGTTAGATAGCCCTTTAACGAACAGTGTCAGCTAGCGGCAGATCAGGTTTAATTTAAAAATTATTTTTTCAACTGTTAATTTCACTTTTCCATTTTTGGTTGGAAATTAATTATTTTTACGATAAAAATTCTACTATTACATTTTTTATTTACAATTCATTTTTATGGTAGAAAGTTGAAGTACTACGTTTTTGATCGAGAATTCGTCTTTTTCGGTAGAAAATTAAATTATTTATAATTATAATTTAAATTACTTTGTTAAAATGTAAACTAATTTGGTAAACATTCATTAACTGTTTGGGTAAAAATTATAGTACTTGTTTAAAGTTTTTTTGGAAGAAAATGTATCTTTTTGGTTAGAAATTTAACTGTTTGCCTGAAAATTGAACTCCTTTGTTGAAAATTCATTATGTTAGTTCAAGATCCATCTTTTTAGCTGCAGATCATTTTTTATTTAAAAATTATTTTTTTAACTGTCAATTCCACTTTTCTATTTTGGGTTGAAAATTAATCATTTCTACCTGAAAATTCTAATAATTTTAATTGAGAATTCGTCTTTGTTGGTAGAAAATTAAAGTGCTCTGTTAAAATTCAAAATAATTTGGTAAACATTCATTTTGTTGGTTGAAGATGCAACTATTTTGTTGAAACATCCTTTTTCTTCTTAGTTGAAAATTAATGTTTTCAACAGCTTTAACTATTACACTATTGGTTGAAAATTGATCGTTTCTAGTTGCAATTTCATGAATTTGGTTCAAAGTTGAACCCTCTTTGATAAAGATTCATATAATTGGTTAAAGATTGAACTATATTTTTTAATTTCTTGTTTTTTAGTTGAAAATAATTTTTTCAAACTGAAAATTCACCTATTCCATTATTGCTTGAGAATTATTCGTTTCCAGTTGAAAATGAACTTTCTTTGTATGATATTTATATTTTTTCTCAAATAGTTTTCCTTCATAAGTTCGAAATTCAACTATTCAGTTCAAAATTATTAATCTTTTTGTTTAATATGTAACTATTTGGTAATAAAATTACGTAGTTTGTTGGGTATTCGTATTTTTTGTTTGTTAAAATTAATCATCATGCCAACAGCCATACCACGCTGAAAACCCCAGTTCTCGTCAGATCACTGAAGTTAAGCAGCGTTGGGCGCGGTTAGTACTTGGATGGGTTACCATTCGAGAAAACTGAGTGCTGTTGGCACATCGTGGGTGTGGTGAGCCCACACTTGTAGTTATTTACTACAAGAAACTATCCACCTAGAAACACTACCCGAATCGGGTAGTGTTACGCCTACCCTGAAAGGGAAATGGCTTAATGGTATACAATCATCTTGATTGAAAATTGATCTCTTTGGTTGAAAATTCAATTATTTGGGTAATTTGTGAAATTCAACATTTTGGATGGAATTTTTTTTTGTATTGACTGAAAAATCTTTTTTGTTTGAAAGTTCGTCTTTTTGGTAAAAACTTAATCCTTTTTGGTTAGAATTCAACTAATTGGTTAAAAGCGTATGTATTTTTTTAAGGATTCGTTTTTTGGTAGAAAATTAATCTTCTAATTTGAACATTTATCTTTTTAGGTAAAAATTTAACTATCTGGTTCAAAATTTACCTTTTTTGTAGAAAGTTCATCTTTCTGTGTTAAAATTTCAATATGTTTGATAAAATTTATTCTATTTATTGACTAAAAAACTCTTTCTTTGTTAAAAATGCGTCTCTTTTGTAGAAAATTAATCTTCTTTGTTGAAAATTTAACTGTTATGTTAAAAATTAAAGTACTTGTTTAAAGTTTTTTTTTTGGTAGGAAATGTATTTTTTTGGTTAGAAATTTAACTGTTTGCCTGAAAATTGAACTCCTTTGTTGAAAATTTATTATGTTAGTTGAAGATCCATCTTTTTGGCTGCAGATCATTTTTTATAAAAAAAAATTTTTTCAACTGTTAATTTCACTTTTCTATTTTTAATTGAAAATTGATCATTTTTACCTAAAAATTCTACTATTACATTTTTTATTTACAATTCATTTTTATGGCAGAAAGTTCAACTACTAAATTTTTAATTGAGAATTCGTCTTTTTCGGTAGAAAATTAAAGTGCTTTGTTAAAATATAAACTAATTTGGTAAACATTCATTTCATTGTTTGAAGATGTTGAAAATTTTATTTTATTTTGTTGAAAAATCATTCTTTTTTTATTGTTGAAAATTAATGTTTTTAACAGCTTTAACTATTAAACAATTTGTTGAAAATTGATCGTTTTTCGTAGAAATTTCCTGAATTTGATTCAAAGTTAAACCCTCTTTGATAAAGATTCATAGCATTGGTTAAAGATTTAACTATTTTTTATAATTTCTTGTTTTTTGATTAAAAATAATTTTTTCAAACTGAAAATTTAACTTTTCCATTATTGCTTGAGAATTATTCGTTTTCAGTTGACAATGAACTTTCTTTGTATGATATTCATATTTTTTATTGAATAGTTTTCCTTCATAAGTTAAAAATTCAACTATTTAGTTAAAAATGATTAATCTTCTTGGTATAATATGTAACTATTTGGTAAAAAAATTATGTAGTTTGTTGTATATTCGTCTTTTTTTTTTGTTAAAATTTATCATCTTGATTGAAAATTGATCTTTTTAGTTGAAAATTCAATTATTTGGATAATAGTTCAAGTATTTTGCAGGAAGCTCGTCTTTTTGGCGCGAAATTCAACATTTTGGATGGAATGTTTTTACTTTATTGACTGAAAAATCTTTTTTGGTTAAAAATTCGTCTTTTTGGTAGAAACTTAATCCTTTCTGGTTAGAATTTAACTAATTGGTTAAAAGTGTATGTGCATATTTTGTTAAGGATTCGTCTTTTTGGTAGAAAATTAATCTTCTAATTTGAAAATTCATCTTTTTAGGTGAAAATTTAACTATCTGTTTAAAAATTTACCTTTTTTGTAGAAAGTTCATCTTTCTGTGTTAAAATTTCAATATCTTGTGTAAAATTTATTTTCTTTATTGACTACAAACTCTTTCTTGGTTAAAAATTGTTTTTTTTTTAATCAATCTTCTTTGTTGAAAATTTTACTGTTTGGATAAAAATTAATGTACTATGTTGTTGAAGATTAGTGTTTTTTGTTGGAAAATGTATCCTTGTGGTTAGAAATTTAACTTCTTGGCTGAAAATTGAACTCCATTGTTAAAAATTCATTATGTTAGTTGAAGATCCATCTTTTTGGTTTAAAATTTAAATATTGCGTTGAAAATTAAACTCTTTTTGTAAAAAATTTTATCTTTTTGAATAGAAAAGTCTATTATTTTCGTAGAAAATTCAACTATTTGGTTAAAACTTAACTTTTTTGTTGATAATTCCTATTTTCGAGTTGAAAATGTAACTGTCTGGTGAAAAATTTATCTTTTGGCTTAAAAATTCAAATGTTTATTCGAAAATTTTATTTTATTGGTCTGAAAACTCTTTCCTGGTCGAAAGTGCAACTCTTTTGTTAAACATTCGTCTTGTTAGTTAAATTCAACTATTATTAATTTTAAATTAAAATCTTTTTGGTTGAACTATCAGCTATAACATTTTTCGTTGAGAATTCATATTTTTGGTTCAAGTCGACTGCTATTGATTCAAAATTGAAATCTTTCCTTTTTCCTAAAATATCAAATATTTAATTTCTCATTGAGAATTAATCCTTTTGGACTGAAAATTTAATAACTCAGTTGAACTTCTTTGTTAAAGATTCGTCAATTACTATTATATTTTTGCTTCGTCGAAAATGCTTTGGTTAAAAATCTATGTGATTTGTTGCAAATCCATCATTTTAGAAAAAAATTAATTTTCTTGGTTGAAAATACATCTGTTTGGTTGAAAATTTACCTAGTTTGTAGACATCTGAAAAAAAAACTTTCTAGGTTGAAACTTCGTCTCTTTTATTTCAAAATTCATCTTTTCTGGTAAAAATGTCATTATTTTTTGTTGAAAATTCAACTACTTGGTTCAAAGTAGAACTTCTTTATTAATTTCAAAAAAAAAAATTATTTTTTATTAAACCCCCCCCCCCCCTATCTTCTTACGTTATTTTTAGATAACCCCTTAATCAATTCCAGAACAAAATTTAATCGGCAAAAAATATTTAAGATGGGGGGGGGGGTGTTCAAAACTTACGAACCTTAACAAAGGGGAATACGTGGCTGAAAATGATCTGTGACGAAGAAGGGGAGGGTTGAAGAAAGTGTTTAAAATAGCGTGACATAGTTGTTGAACAGCCCCTTGGAAGTTTTTAATTATTACCTATATTTATTTGTGTAAAATAATAACGTTTATTGTAATTTTTTTGAGTTATTTTTCGTTTAGTATTAAATCAGAATTCAGATTACAGTGAAGAATTTTAGCTGAAGGTTGTCAGGGGACATAGTGCATATCATAAGGAGTTAGCATCACAACAACTCAACGGATTGCAATGAATGCAAAGTATGTATCTCTAAACGAGCGAGTAAAAACTTTAAGAGCTGCATTTACAACCGTTGCTCTTAGCGAGAATGGTATTTTGAAGGTCGCTGCAAGAAAAGCAGTCACGAATTTATCTCGAGGGGATCATAAAAGCTTAAGGATCATACTATAACCTAAAAAAATCAAATAAACAAAAAAATTCAGCAATTTATATTGAATATGTTTATATTCAATATTTGAGACGAAAATTTTTTTTTTAAGTTTGAGTACGCTAGGCATCAAAAAGTCACTCTGATATGGGAAAAAATATTTTTTGACAGTCTTAGTATAATATTGAAATTTAATAATAAAATTGCTGATTCTTTAAGTTTCAGAATAAAATTTTGCAATTGGAAATATTAAATAAAAATTAAACTAAACCAATTAACTTAATAAAACGAAAAAATTACACATAATGAAAAGAATTGCTGCAAATGGGATATGTTTGTATTTTAACTTTTCACATGACGAAAAGAGAGGCTACTGGAAAAGGGGTAAGGGTGTGATTTTACGCAATCTTATCTTTTTTCAAAATAGTCTCTTCTTTTTCCTTCGCGCAGTCGACTAAAAAGTTGTTATGTTCGTTGCAATTTTCTTAAATTAATATAAATAATTTGTTTAATCGAAAGTCTAATCGTTGATATGAAATTTTCTTATGACAGAATCAAGAAAGTAAACTAATTTTTTTTTTCAAGTCTGCTGTTAAACTACAAATTCTAACGAAAAACAACACACGGATACGATAATTTTTCATGATTTTATAAAATTTATTTTAAAGCATGACAGATAAGAAAAAAGTTCAAAAGTGACGGAATTAAAAGATTCACTATTCGAAACAACAAAAGTTTGATTCATGGAAATTTTTTTAATGATTTTGGAAATATTTTTCTCAGAGAAAAATAAGGTTTCCCCGAAATTTGCCATAAAATTAGTAGTTATTAAGATTTTTTTCTCGTATTAAAAATGTTCAAAATGAGAATTTTCGTATTTAACAATTCTGAATCATATTTAAGTTTCTTTTTTATTTATGATTATTATTATATAATATCCGTTCAAATTAAAGATAATAGATTGAAATCCTACATAAGTGATTGTTAAAAAGTTGACAATTTTTAACAATGAGATTTTTGAAAACAAACAAATTTTCAAACTGCCTAAGATATATATTTTTTCTAAATTAACGGTAACCCAACAGAGTATGAAAATATAAATCTAACGAGTCAAGGAATTTGACTATGATAAAAAAAAAACAAATATCAAAAATCTACGGAGCGTTGCCGGACATTTTGTAAAAAATATTACGCACAAATATTGATCATTATTGACTGTTATTTGGAATGTACGTTAATAAATCGATTTTCCACTACACTAAAATTTTCGAAGTTGTCTACAATTTTGAAACTTAATTAAATTATGCTCTGATACAAGTTCTTTATTCAGATATTAAAAAAAATTTTGCCATCACCAGATATCGCCACACATCACGAAAAAGAATAGCTTTTTAAGAATTTTGAAAGGTTTCAAAAGATAAAAAAATTTTCTTAAGATTTCCGGAAAAATTTGAAATGATTTTTCATTTTGTAAGATTAATTTTTAAAGAAAGTTTGAAAAAATTTCAAAAATAATCTAAAAAAAAATCTGGATGGTATTAAGTCGATTTTTTTAATATTGAAAGGTTTTTTCAAATGTCAGGAAAAATGTAATTAGAATGTCTTAGAAGGTTCGAAGAGAAGAAATATATTTTAAAACTTGAAAACATTTCTAAAATTTATCAAATCTTTTTTAATTTGCTTCAAACTTCTAAAATCCCCAAATATCTTTTGAACTGGCTTGAAGTTTTTCTAAGATTTGGTCATTTGGTTCAAAATTAATTTTTTTCTTAACATTCAACAAATCTCTTAAATAGTGCTTTTTCATTGAAAATTCGTCTTTTCGATTCGAAATTAACTTTTTCCTTGAATATTTGCTTTTTCGGGTTGAAAATTCAACTGTTTTGTACAAAATTCGTATTTTTTGTTTGGAAATCCAAAAATTTGGTAGAAAATCAAACTGTTCAGTCGGAAATGAAACTACTTTGTTAAAACTTCATGTCGTTAGTCAAAGATTCATAATTTTATTTAAGAGTTAATTTCTTTGGTTAGGCATCAATTTTTTCAATCGAAAATTACACAATTCCATTTTTGGTTTGAATTTGATCTTTTTTAGTTGAACATTTAACTATTTTGTTGAAAATTCATGTAATTTCTCAAAAATTCTTATTTTTTGGTAGAAAATCAATCCTCTTGGTTCAAAATGTATGTATTCTGTTGAAAAATCGTCTTTTTGGGAGAACTGTTTGATCAAAAATTGGTGTTTTGTTGAACACTCGTTTTTTTGTGGAAAATTAATTGTTAAAAAATGATCTATTTTGCTAAAAACTCACTTAAGGTAAACGTCCCAGTAATCATCATCATAAGAGATATCATTGACTTCAAATATTTAGAAAATTGTTTTTGAAGGATTATTTAAAAAGTGATTGGTACTGATTGAAGCATTAAACATCTTAGAATATTATAAAAATTGTTTTCACATTATATTTAATATTACTTCTTATTTATAAACAATTAGAAGTCAAAAAGCATCGATGTCCCAGTTATCCTCATTTCCAAATCTGCCATGTACTAGTAATCGTGAGTCGTTGTCCCAATCTTCGTGAAAAAGGTTAAGTTTTCTTCAAATCAGTTTTTAGCGATTTGGAGGTGTATTTCGAATGTATTTTTGTATTTTAAGTATACTTTAATGAAATGAAAGATGTATTGTTAGTCTTATATTGATTGAGAGATTGAGACCTCCGAGATGAAATCCGTCGAAACATAACCTCAAAATCGAATCTTCTGATAGTTCCAATACGTCTGATGGACATTATAATAATTAATCATAATAAAAATGAATTTTATTTTAAAATTTATAGTTTTTATTTCAATTAAAAATATTTTTGAATAAAATTAATATTTTATTTATAAGAAATAAAGTGGTCTCAAAAATAAATCAAAGTAAATATTTATTAGAATTTTTATCACGATAAGTGATAACTACAATGATGAAATTATTTTATAATACTGAATATTATAATTAAAAATTATTAACATTTTAAGTAACTAGATGTAGCACATTCCCGTTCAGTTATTACACATCAAGTGCGTTATGCTTTGGGCTCAACATTAAATTAAACTTCCATATGATTAAAGATATCTATGTCAAAAATCACAATTGTACTAAGTAAATCTTATTAAAAAATGAACGCGTAATTTGTAAACACATAAATGATTACAAATATTGAGAATGCTACTGTAATCTTAAAATCACAAATCTAATAATGCATTTTTATTGTATAAAGTCATATAACCTAAATTTGTTCTAGAAAATGGCTAAGTACAACATAATTACACGGGACACACAAATTTACACACTGGTAATTTGTATAATTAACTTTTTTGCAACATAAATTATAAATACAATGAGGAAATTTGATAAATTGCAATAAATAAATAAATCATGTGCATTTGGAGGTTATGTTCTGTTTACGTTGTCAAAACATCAAAACTATCAATAATTATATATCTTTTATACATTTTTCTTTATATTATGCAGTAAAGATTAATGTTAGCTAATGGAAAACTCCTCAATAAATATTAACTTCACTGAAAAATGATAATAAACTAAAAATTTGATAATGAAATCACTAAAGTCATGCCAATATTTTACATCACCTTTTTTCAGTTTAAACACTAATTTATATTACGATTACTACTCACAGTAACAAGTCAGTTCTCCGATTTCATTTCACGCCTTTTTGAAAATTATTAAATTATTATTTGTAACGAAATATGGAAATAAAATTTTGACAGATTCGTCCTAGTCTTCGCGACTGGTCACGATTACTCGAGCAACTATGCGTTTGAAATTTCCCTATAATCGATATTTCTCGAACAAGAAGGTACGAAATGAAGATTTTACCTAATTTTATGAAACAAAAATGATCTTTTATTACAAAAAAAAAAATAATTTTCGTCCCGATCAAGTAATTTCTTGACATATTAAAAGCTTAAGCAAAGAAACGTGTTTCCTAACCTAAATTTTAAGCTATTTTCCACGTTTCATGATTCATCGCCGCCGGCAATACAAATCAATTATTTTTATCCATGTGCACTATTTGTACAAAAAACTAATTTGGTTTCCACAACAAGCACTGTTCAAAATACTTAAAAATATTTTAGGAATGTATTTTCATGCGGAAAATACTTACTTCTGGCGTTTACACCTTAAAACTGACGATTACTGGGACCGCCACGATTACTGGGACATCTGCCTTATTTTGTTGAAAATACAAATATATAATTCGAAATTTAATCATTTTGTTGAGATTCCATTCTTTACTGTATATGAATCCATTTTATACTGTGAAAAATTCAACTGCCCCCGTGGAGAAACTGCCCAATTTTATCCTGAATCCCGACGTGGTCCCGTTCGGGTTAGCCCAATGCGGCCCTGATCATGACTACTGTTGTGGCCCTGGTCGGGGCCAAATCGGGCTACCCTCTGTTAATCCATAGTTAGTTTAAAAATTAGGACTTATTAAATTTAAAATTACTCCCTGTCTTAATTAGTGGATATTCAATTAATTTTTATTTCACCTAAAGTTGATTAGTTAAATTTAACTTCTCATATGCAAAGAATATAAGAAACGAGAAAAAACTAAAGAAAAGCTTAAATTCATTTGAAAAAAATGTCTGAAAATGTATGTTTACGGAAGCATTGAATTAGTTGATAAATATACAATTATCAAGTTAGTATTAATTATTGTAGGTATTTTTTATCTGTTTAGAGTTTATACTTATTTAGATTTGAATTTGCCGCGCTAATCTCGAATGTATTCGATTAGTCTTCCGTTCGATTATTTGGCAGCGAACGGACGAAAGGAAGACAACCTTGTAAAAGTAACGAACACTAAACAGATAAACCGGTAAAGTCATGTGGATAAATTGCTTTAAATAATTCTCAATTTACCTCGTTAATCATTTACGCAAAGTGTTTAGACCGGGGTGAGGTGTTCATATCAAACAAGAATTATCCAGCTCTCTTAAGATTTCCGACAGTGAACTTCGAGAAAGCGTCGACAACTTTTTGGCATTATAACCTCACTTTTTTATACTTTGCTCCACGTGCCACAAAACTTTTCAATTAAATTGTCGAATTTTCAAGCAGAAAAACAAATTTTTCAGAAAGCAGTTGATTGTTGCTCAAAAAAGTTTATTTACATCCAAAAAAGCTAACTTTTCTACAATGAAAGCTGATTTTTCAAAAAAAGAGTGAAGTTTTTAGGCTGCAAAGTCTAATATTATAGAAAACAGTGAGTCTAAAATAAATAAATGAATTTTTAACAGAAAAGATCATTTTCAATGAAAAAGATAGATTTTTAACAAGCTAGTTGTATTATCAACCAAAAAGTTGAAGTTTCAACAAACAAGAATAATTTTCTACCCAGAAAGACGACTTTTTAACCAAAAATATGAAATTATCTACCAAATCGTTGAATTTTCAACCAATAAGTTAAATTTTCAACAAACAAGATAAATTTTCTATCTAAAAAGACGACTTTTTAACCAAATTTTTAAAATATAATACCAAATAGTCGAATTTTTATCTCATAAACTGAAAATAGAATACCCAGCTAACACAGTTACTAGTCCGAATAGTCACATAATTGTAACAAGATTAAAAAAACCAGTCACTGGTGACTTCCATGCTGGTCACCCAGTGACAATATATTTCCCACTCAAAGTAGTAACAAATTACAAGCGAAGCAGGTAACATTATCCCGCCATTGTAATCACATGCTTGTAACAAAGTGATGTTTGGAAACGCAACGTGCAATGACAGCTTAACCTCAAAATATACATCGTTTCGGAATTATAATTATGAATATTTTTGCAAAAATGTTGGAAAGGAACATAATTAAACGATAAATAAGTTCCAGAAAAGGGAGATAATATGTGAACAAAGCTTTTATAAAAAAACAGATATTTATCAGCTGAACCCTTACGAAAAAGAAATTACATTATAGAGGTTAGACCCAAAATGTATATGTATAAATGAAGATCGCTGCCGGCTGTTACCGCCATGTTACTAGTCTGACAGGGAACGGTTGCAAACAAGCCTCCCTAGTAAACTACGGCGATTATGCCGTTACCTGCTAGGAGACTGAGATACAAGTAACAATTCCTCTGATAACATGTGATCATTCAGGAACCTTTCAGGATGGTAACAGGTTAGCTGGGTAGTTAAATCTTCAGATAAAAACTCGGATAAAAAATTAACTTGGAACCAAAATACCAATTTTCAACCACATTCTTACATTTTTAACCAAAAAGCATAAATTTTCGACCACGAAGATTAATGTTCTATCAAAAAAGATGAATTTTCAACAAAATACATGAATCTAACGACAAGTTTCAGAATATTTTTCAAAATATCTATATAATGTTTGATATTCTTAATTAATTGTTCACTCCTTTAATAAATAAATTATATTTCAATAATATTCTTATAAATCAAAATTAGAAGGGGCCTGTTCGGGGCCAGATCGGGCCTTCCGTATGGATACCCCAGTCAGGCCCTGATCGGATTAGGCGTTTCATTTCGAGTCTGTCCCTAACTGGGATACCCGATTGGTGCCAGATCTGGCCCTGACCAGGGCCACTCTGAAATTTCTGCACGGGCCTGTTTAAAAATTGGTTTATTTTGTTGAATATTCGTCTCGTTTTAGGGGGGGGGGGGGCCCCAAAACTGTCGGGAAATTACGTTATCTAATTAATGGATGGCCCCTGAGGGATTAAAAATCGAATGTGCAGACACGTGTGCAAAGAGAAAAATTCGAATGCGACATGCCAAGGGATTCGAAAGTCTCCGGAAGGTCACGACATCGAGGCTGACGGTCCAGGAACAGATGAACTAGTTGGAGATAGTTTGGAACGGGGCAGGGTCGAACTACTTCACCCTGGACACTTAAGAAATCGCAGGGATCGATTCAAACATCTTCTTAGAAGTTTATCATGCCGAGGATCTTTCATGTGTATAGAGCCCAACAAATAAGATAATATAAAACCTCTC
The DNA here is from genome assembly GCA_932195095.1 of Andricus curvator. NCBI lineage: Eukaryota > Metazoa > Arthropoda > Insecta > Hymenoptera > Cynipidae > Andricus > Andricus curvator. Next base: position 367,299 of record CAKNYM010051071.1, read on the forward strand.
ATTAACTCCAATGAAACTTCTTCACAAAATCTTCTCCATTTTTTCTTATTGGACTAGATGTCCTAATGTCTTCAACGTCAAGCTCCAGACTCAACTAACAAGTTCTGATTCACTGTGTATATTTTTATTTTATTCTTTATTTATTTCCCAGTAGGGCAAAAAAGGATGTTTTTTCAAATAGAAATTTAGAAAATTTTAGAATTATTTTTTAAGATATATTTGTTCTACAGGCTCTTATTGTTTATTAAAAATCTTCTGTTTAAGAATCTGTTTTTGGGATTAGGAAAAATATTGCATTTTAAGAGAAATTTCCATTGAAAGTGGATTTTTTGGTCGCAACGGAGGGGAAACAACACTCAAAAACGCGGCCCAGTGGAGGATTATTACCACGGATTATATCGAATTACCCTGGATTACCTATCTATATAAAATTATAATTGAGTTATATAATTGAATATGCTCACGCGAATTTTAACCAAAAAGGATTGCTTTTTAAAGAAATTCTTGCATTTTCAACCAAGAAAATTAATTTTCTACCGAAAAAGATGAATTTTTAACAAAATACATGAGGTTTCAGCAAAGTAGTTGAATTTTTAACTAAAAAAGATTAATTTTTAACCAAACCGTTTAATTTTCAACTAAAAAATCAATCTTTCACCAAAACCGGAATACTGAAGATTTAGGTTAAAAACTTGATTTTCAATTTGAAAAAAAAATTATTTTCGACAAACTAGTGGAAATTTTTTAACCAAAGAGATGAATTTTTAACTAAAATGATAAATCTCCAACTAGAATAGTTTAATTTTTAGCTCAAATATAAATTTTCAACGAAAAACCAACGATTTTGTAAGAAAATGGTTCAATTTACAACCAAAGAGATCAATTTTTAACTAAAATGAAAAATCTTCTATCAAAAAAATTACTGCTTAACAAAATTGTTAAATTTTCCACAAATTAGAATAATTTTTATACCAAAAGAGATGAATTCTCAACGAAAGATGTGATGTTTGATGTTTCAACCAAAACAGATTCCAAGTTCAAATTATAAATAGTTAAAGTGAAAAAAAAATTAATTTTCAACAAAGCAGATTATCTTCTTACCAAATAGTGGAATTTTTAACCAAAAACATGAATTTTTAGCTGAGAAAGTTAATTTTCTACTGAAAAGGACGAATTTTTAACAAAATAAATATATTCTCAACCGAATGGATGAATTTTCAACTAAAAGAAGATTAATTTATAATAAAAAATGGAATAATTACATTTTTAGTTTAAAAAATTAATGTTCAACAAAGAAATTAATTTTCAACAAAGAAGGTTAATTTTCTACCGAAAGAGAAGAATTTTGAACAAAATGAATGAATTTTCAACCAATTAGTTGAGCTGTGAAAAAATTAATTTTTCACGTAAAAAAAAAAACAAATTTTTAATAATATAGTTCAGTTTTCAACCAAAAAAATGAATTTTTAACTAAAATGGATTGATCAAATTTTCAGTCAACCAAATTAATTTTCAACCAAAAATGATGAATTTTTAACAAAATACATGAGGTTTCAGCAAAGTAGTTGAACTTTCAACTGAAGAAAGATGAATCTTGAACCAAACAGTTTAATTTTCAACAAAAAAATCAATTTTTCACCAAAACCGGAATACTGAAGGTTTCAGTTAAAAACTTAATTTTCAATTTAAAAAAAAAAAATAATTTTCAACAAACTAGTGGAAATTTTTAACCAAAGAGATGAATTTTCAACTAAAATAATAAATCTCGAACTAGAATAGTTTAATTTTCAGCTAAAATATAAATTTTCAACCAAAAAACAATGATTTTGTAACAAAATAGTTTAATTTACGACCAAAGAGATCAATTTTTAACTAAAATGAAAAATTTTCTATCAAAAAAATTACTGTTTAACAAAATTGTTGAATTTTCCACAAAGTAGAATAATTTTTATGCCAAAAGAGATGAATTCTCAACGAAAAATGTAATATTTGATGTTTGAAACAAAACAGATTACAGCTTTAAATTGTAAATAGTGAAAGTGAAAAAAAAAAATTTCAACGAAGCAGATTATCTTTTTACCAAATAGCAGAATTTTTAACCAAAAACATTAATTTTTAGCTGAGAAAATTAATTTTCTACTGAAAAAGACGAATTTTCAACAAAATAAATATATTTTCAACCGAATGGATGAATTTTCAACTAAAAGAAGATTAATTTACAATAAGAAATGGAATAATTAAATTTTTAGTTAAAAAAATTAATGTTCAACAAAAAAATTAATTTTCAACAAAGAAGGTAAATTTTCTACCGAAAAAGAAGAATTTTCAACAAAGTGAATGAATTTTCAACCAAATAGTGGAGCTGTCATATAAAAAGATAGATTTTGAACCAAAAATGGAATAGTTACAATTTAAAGTAAAAAAATTAATTTTTCACGCAAAAAAAAACAAACAAATTTTTAATAATATAGTTAAATTTTCAACCAAAAAGATGAATTTTCAACTAAAAATGGAATGGTCAAATTTTCAGTCAACCAAATTAATTTTCAACCAAAAAAGAAATTAACAATATAGTTAAATTTTGAATCAAAGAGATGAATTTTCAACTAAATTAATGCAACTCCAACAAAAAATATGAATTTTTAACAAAATAGTTCAACCAAGTAGTTACACTTTTAATCAAGAAGATTAATTTTCTAACAAAAAGACAAATTTTTAACAAACAATACATCGATTTTCAACCAAATGGTTGAATTTTCAACTACAAAAGATAAATTGACAATCAGAAATGGAATAATTAAATTTTCACTCAAAAAATTAATTTTGTACTAAAAAAAGGCGAATTTTTGACAAAATAGTTAAGTTTTCGACCAAAATAGTTCAATTTTTAACCCAAAAAAGGAATCTTTAAGCAAGAATCTTCAACTTCTAAGAAAAAAAATGAAATTCAACTTTCTTCTATTTTTTTCTACAGAAAGTAGATTAACTTTCAACCAAGTAGTTGAACTTTCAACTAAAAAATGTAAGCTTTTAACCAAAAATGAAATAGTTGAATGTTCAGTTAACAAAATTAATTTTCAACCAAAAAAAAAAACGAATTTTTAACAATAGGGTTACATTCTCAACCAAAGAAATGAATGTTCTGCCGAAAATGAATTTCCGATCTGAAAAGACAATTTTTCAACAAAAAATTATCTTTCCTACAAAATTGTTGAATTGTCTACAAAGAAGATTCATTTTTCACCAAATAGATGAATTTTTAAACAATAAGATTAATTTTTTACCAAAACAGACGAATTTTCAAGAAAATACATGAATTTCTTTAAATTTTGTTTGAATTCTACAATTCCTGAATATAAACAATTAAACAATTTATATATTTTCGGAGAGTATGGACACTTCTTAAATAAATAATCAAATAAAAAATAGGTTTATCAAGTTTCGGATATTTTAGAATTTCGGCAGTTTCGGTTAGGTAATTATCTATTATCGGGAATTTTAAAATCCGCAATTTTATAATTTCCTATTTCGACTATTTTGTTTTTTCAAAATTTGACAGTGGCGGGAATTTTATTCACCGAGATTTTTCAGATGTCCGAAATTTTGAAGTTTTTCAAAATATTTAAAATTATATGCAGGGATTTTATGGAGTTTTTGAGAAATGTTTGAGGTTTTAAACCATTTTAGGAAATATTTTGTAAGATTCAAAAGATTTCTAAAGATTTCAAGAGTGTCAAAACCTTTCGAAATATTATTTTAAGATAAACCAATATTCATTTGTATTGTTTTATATCGTTTGTGGCCAGTGAATACAACTTAGTACGCAAAATATAATAATATTTGAATAGTTTATTAGAAATCTATTAGTATTTGAGAAACTGTTTTTGGGATTACAGAAAATTTTGCAGTTTAAGAAAAATCCCATGAAATTTCCATTGAAGGTGGAAGTTTTAGTCGAAACTTAAAGGGTCTGCTGATGGTGTAAAAATGAATAATTTGATTTTTTATATTCAACAAAAAATGTATAACTTAGAATTTCCTTCTAATGTTTTTTCATACGAGAAAAATTATTACCTTTGAGCTCTTTATTAAAAAGCAATATGCTAAATATGCAGGATATTATTCTAGAAATTTAAGTTGCGAAATTGTATTTTTTATGGTTATCTGAAAAGTAAATAGATATTGACAAAGTAATATTCGTCTCCATTTTAATACATGACTTTTTCTCGATGTCATACTGGATTTTGTAAAACTATTTTCGAAGGCAATTCTGGTGATTTATAAAAGAGAAAAATGATTCATTCATCTGTTTCTCCATTTTATTATCTCTGAGATTCCAGTATTCCAAATTAGTCTATAAAATTCTTCGTTTTTCATATTTCTTCTTCTTACATAAAACATTGTCCTGGATTAGGATCATTTATTAGATTTTCTTTTCAATTTAATTAATATTTTGTCTTTCAGGATTAATCTATTTGTTTTCTTTAATTCTTTGGTTCAAACAATTGATCAGACCCTTACAAAGTATAATTAATTGGATTCGATTGATAAACGCCTTAAACTTGCGCGTGAGCAAAATCTGCTTCATAATTTTGATATTTTCGTGTATGTCAAATTTTTTTATATTTTGTATGGTCTTAAACGCCTTTTCAAATTTTGACACATTTTCAATCAATGTTCTCGTGTGGATAATTTATGTTTGATGAACACCTGACTTCAAAAACGATTTTTAAATCTATAGGAAGGACGTAAAAATTTTTTCAGGTATTTAAGGCTTTTTAACTGGTAAAAATATATTAGAAAAAAATTTGATGAATCTATGAAATCATAAACGTAAATACAATAAATTAAAAAATATATGTTATCGATAATTAGACTTTCAAAAACACAGTTGATTTTTTTACCAAATAGCGAATTTTTAACGAAATAGGTTAATCCTCAACCAAATATATGAATTTCCAACAAACGAGAATAATTTTCTAATCAAAAGGACGAATTTTCAAAAAATGGTTGAGTTAAAAAGGTAGAAAGTATAATATTTTAGAAAACAGTTGAATTTTAAACCGGGAAAGAAGAATTTCTAACAAGAAAGTTAATTCTTTATGAGGGAAAATTAATTTTTAACGAAATAGTTTAATTTTCAACTAAAAAAGACAAATACTCAACCAAAAATGAAATCGTTACATTTTTAGTTTAAAACACTAATTTACAAGACGAAAAAATGAATGTTGAAACAGTTGAATTCAACTAAAAAAGGCAAATTTTTAACAAAATAGTTGAATCCACAACCAAAGTGACGAATTTTCAACAAACAAGATTAATTTTCTACCCAAATAGACAAATTTTCAACAAGATACGTGAATTCTGTACCAACAGTTGAATTTTTGACTTATAAAAAAAAAAAAAAACAATTTTTAAATAAAAATGTAAAAGCTGTATTTTTAAATAGAGGAAAAAATTAAATAAAACGAATTTTCAACAAAATAGTTGGATTTTCAAGTAAACTGTGTAATTTTTAACCAAATAGTTACATTTTTTAAGAAGTAGTTGAATATTCAACCAAAAATATGAATTTTCAAACAAAAAGGTAATTTTCAACCAATTAGTTCAATTTTTTCCTAAATTGTTGAATTTTTAATCCTAAAAGGTGAATTTTTTACAAAACAGTTGAATTTTAAACCCAGAAATATTATTTTTTAACAAAAAAGTTCATTCATTTAGTTGAATTTCCAACTAAAATTAAGAATCTTCCACCAAGAAAAATAAATTTTTACAAATTAGTTTATCATTAAAAATATAATCGTTAATATTTCAACAACAACATATTTCAATGTTCAATATAAAACAACGAAATAGTTGAATCTTTAACCAAAACAGATAAATTTTCAAACAAGCAGTTGCATTTTTAAGCAAAAAGGATTAATTTTCTACCAAAAAATTAATTTTCCACTGCATCAAGATAAAGTTTAACCAGAAAAGATCAATTCTCAATCTAAAATAGTTACATTTGCAATCAAAGAGATGAATTTTCAACAAAAACGTTAATTTACGACCAAGTAGTTGAATTTTTAACTGAAATTACGAATGTTCTACCAAGAAAAATGCATTTTTCACAAAGAAGTTCAACCTTAAACTAGGTTGTTGATTTTCTAACCAAAAAAATGTCTACGTTAACCTTTAAATATTAATGTTCTGAAATGAAAAAAAAAATCTAGAGAGAGAATGAAATTTTTTCTGAATTGGAAGAGGCAATTCTTTTCTTTTTAAAATTTGTATTGTGATTAAGGGAAGAACTTTTGATTTAAAATTTTTTCCAAATTCGAAGAGTGTAATTTTTCGAAACATTTTCACTGAGGTGGAGGAGAGGAAATTTTTACGTAAATTTTTTTTAAATAGGAACAGGGACTTGGGAGGAAGGAAATTTTTACTTTTAATTCTTTCTGAATTGGAAGTGGAATAATTTTTTATTTTTGCAGAGTTGGAAGGGAGGAAATTTTCCTTTTTAAGTTTTTACAAATCGGAAGAGGCACTTCTTTTCTTCTGAACATTTTAATTGATGTTTAAGGGAGGAAATTTGGGTGACTAACGGTTTTTTTTTTAATTGGAAGAGGCTAATTTTTTCTATTTAACATTTTAATTGAATTGACATTAAGATTCATGCCGTGAATTTATATTGTTCAACCAGGAATCATTGAGCATTTCAATTTATGACAGTTGAAAAATTAAAAATCGTTAAAAGCTTCCATTTTATACGTGTAAATAATTGAGCGTTTAAATAAAAAAATTCTGAATTACTAATTTGTTAATTTCAATTTTGAAAGCAAATTCAAAAGAGTTTAACTTTGATTGGTTTAATTTTGAGTTAAATTTTTATTAATTCAAATGAAAAAGTTTTAAGTGCTAAGAGTTCGAAAAAACGGGAAATGATCGGGAACGTTTTTTCTTGATTGAAACGGCCACCCTGATTTTGATTTTTGCAGAATTAAACTTATTTTTCACTTTTTCATCAATTTTTGGACAACCACATCTCCAAACCCCTTCTTGAATCGCTTTTCAGAAGTTCTAATTTGTGACTCATTTCCAGTTGAATTCCTCCCTTAATTACTTTTCCTCCCCAAATTCAAATAACCCTATCCCAAACTCCCTTTCTAAATTTAAACAGTGTTCAGATGAGAGCTAAACCTAGCCCTCTATATCTATCCAGACACCTAGGTCCCTGACCCTCCCAATTTGCAAGCACCCTTCCAAATCCGAACCCTTCACAACCCCCCGAGGTATCAACTTATCAACTCCTCTCCTGAAGCTAATTGGATCCGAAATTTCTGGAATGAGTATAATCTTGAAATTGGGTAGTACGGGTGAAAAAGGGAATCCCAGAGTTTGCTGAGCGACATGAGGTGGTGGTTGCGTCCACGAGGTCGGGTCAACCGGCATGGTGAATTTAAGTGGCTGGGAGGTGAGAGAGCGAAAGGTTAGGTTGATAGAGCAGATAGGGAGGCTGAATAGAAAGAAAGAAGGAAAGAAGAGGAATTCCCTCCAACCCTCCAATCCACCTCTAAAATGAAGAGACAGAAAGACCCATGTCCCGGTGCATTTCCAACGTGCACATAAGCGGTAGCGACACGGTTGGGGTGATCTGTGGGGTTTGCGGGGTTAGGTTAGTCTCTCGGTGGTGCGTCGCGTGTGGGTGGGTCGGTAGGGAGTAATACAACGGGAAAAGAGAGTACTACGTTATACAAGCTTCTACAAGCAGGGAGTTGTATCAGTGTATGTGTTTGGCGAAGGTGCAAACACAACCAAAGCCGGACCGGCTCGTACCAACCTAGGAGCTAGAAGGGTTGCACGCCGGCGTACCAACTGCAACGTCCAAACGTACGTACTACTAGCCAACCAGTACTACAAACAGAAAGGCAGAACCCAACCCGGTACCCCAACCCTGTACCCCATCCTGGATCGGAGAGTGTGGAAACGGCAGGATGGGAGTCAAGAGGGAATAAAGGGGGTGTAGGAGATGTACAAAGAGCGGCGCCCAGCTGGAGCCACGTGCATCGATCTGACTAGAGGCGCCAGCCGTCCTATCCGTCGGCTCGTTCGTCCATGAGTTCGACCCTGCCCCACTCCAAACCCATCTCGAAACATTCCATCCCATTCCATCCCATTCTGTAGTATTCTGTCCTACCCCCGAAGCAAGTCAGCTAGATGGTGATAGTGAGAGGCTGTTGGTTCGGATTGGTTGGTTCGTTTTCTGGTTGGTTGGTTGGTTCGCTGGTTGGCGATACTAAACTCTAGAGAGTTGATGTAGGGACTTTGATGCCTTTCCTCTACTCTCTAGTCCTGGAAGGTCGAGTCTCGAGGCCTGTCGCCCTTAACCCCTGTCAAGGATGAATTCTGCGAGTCTAGTGTTACAAGATGCGACGCAGCCAGGATTCGAAATCTGTCGCATTTTCGAAGCAATCTTGGTTCAACGAACTCCATTGCACTCCACGCTACCGCATCCGTTTTACGCTAACGCGAACTCCTTGGACACTTTCGGTCCACTGGGTCTTTGCTCTCGTTACCGAGATTGGAGATTTTAGGTGTAGTCTGGAACTTTTTGGTTGAGCCTTAAAAAGGAGTTTAACAAGGAGTTAAAAAGAGGCTTTGGAATAGAGTTTGACAAGTGGAAAGGGGACCAGGAATTTATGGCGAAATGGAAACGGAAATGAACCGCATATGCTCTCTGATGTTCAAAATTGATCAATATGGTCAGACACTTCACTAAAAGGGGGGTTTGGGATTGGTTTGCAGAAATGCAGAAGAGGCAGGAACTTGATAGAGCAATTACAGCACAAATTATTGATATAAACTATTCGAGGATCAAAATTGACCATTAGGGTGGTTTCGGGATGTGGTCGCACAAATGGAGAACAGGCAGTAAATACAGAAATTGAAGCGGAAATCAGCCAATGATCTAAACTGATAAATAGTTAAATCTTTAATCTCATAACAAAAATTGTTTGAGATGATTAAAGAACAATTGTAATTGGGATGAAAAAGAAGATTAGATTAGAATTATAGAAAAAATAAAACAAAAATATATTGCTCACACGAGTTCTCCTGTATTGAAACACTCTTATTTTTAAACCTTTCATTCATAAGGAACAATGATGGGCAAAATTCTTGAGGTCGCATGTCTAAAAATCAAGTTTGAAAATCTTCTTCGTCACAAAACATCGCGTGTTAATTGGTCGAAAGTGTAAACGGTATTCCAAGTTAGCTAACACTTTTAGAGAATTCAATGTCAGATTCAGAAAAAAATGTATATTTTTTCGGTTGTGAAGGGATCGCATTTAGGAAGGGTGCGTGGAAATGAAGAAGGGTGGTTGGGAATTGGAAGGGTCAGGGACCTAGGTGTCTAGATATACATAGATTTCTCGTATTATTATAGAATATTAAAATTTTATATCTTGGAAGTTTAATTATATAGTAAAAAATGAGGAAAGAACACAATCATTACAGGAAAATTGTTGTAATTGGCCACCTGTGAGAACCAATCCTAAACTCTCGATTTACCATGCTATCTTCAATCTTTAACTATTAATTTCATATCAATTTTTCATCAATCTCTATTTGTCTATACGTTTAATCTATCTCCCTATAATTTAAATATATCCACTCATTAAACTATCTATCTACGTTACCCTCATAATATCTAATCCATCTCTCAATCAATAAACCTGATATTTAACCTAGAGATCTACCTATCTACCTGTCATCTTCCTATAACCTAATCAATATTTAAATTCCTATATCAATGGTCTTTCTTTTGACATGAACAGCAAAATTGGATCTATTAGATTAAAAGATACTAGCTTCCTGTTGCACGCAACATTGCAAGCATATTAGAGTGCACATACAACATGTATAAGCAATTTATTTGTCATTTCGTAATTTAAATAGTATTAAAATATTAAAACCTCTTCTTAATTGTATATTTATTCATATAAATACATACATGTTATAAAACTTCCTTAAAAACCACATTTCGAGGTGTTCTGTGTCTGACAATTGACTTTTTGAGTTTTGAACAGATTTACCCCTGGATATCACAATATACAATTATCTGCGCGCAAAGACTGGATCTAGTAAATATAATTTCCAAGGAAAATCAAATGAAAAGAAACGCTTTCAGCACAATTGTCTAAAAAGCAATATTTCCTCATTTTTCTTATTTTTTAATAACACTGATGGCAACGGCCATACCACGCTGGAAACACCAGTTCCCGTTAGATCACTGAAGTTAAGCAGTGTTGGGCGCGGTTAGTACTTGGATGGGTGACCGTCTGATACTACTGCGTTGCTGTTGGCGGCCGTGGGTGTGGTGAGCCCACACTTGTAGTTATTTACTACAAGAAACTATCCACCTAGAAACACTACCCGAATCGGGTAGTGTCACGCTTACCCCTAGAGGCTCGCCGAAAGGGAAATAGCTTAATGGTATATACTGATAACAAAAAAAAACACTATAATGTAGCAAATGTTATTTACAGAAGGATATGTATGGAACTGAATTAAAAGAGAAAAGGGAGTAGTCGAGTATAATACCTTCAACAAAGCGAAGACTCAACATTTTTCTCTTTGAGCTCAGTTCTATAGTTATTTTTAGATAAAATTACTTACATATCTTATATTTTATCATTAGCCTATCTGATGAGGGAATTGGTCCAATTCCGAAACGTCACATGAAATTTTCTATTTTAATAGACTGGATAAAGTTCGTATAAAAGGTTTTTTCTTTTTTAATGAGGCAATGTTTTTTTTAGACCATTATGCTGGAAGCTTTTCTTTTGATCTGATTTTCCTTGGGAATGGCCCTAATTGAAGCTGTTCTCATGGAGTTGTGGTCAAAAAATAAAACTTCAAATTTTGTTATTGTCCGATTTATTTCGCTGACAGATCATAATTGCTGTGGAAAGTTAGTTGCTTTAGGGCAAATTATATTTCCTTGCAACATCATTCTCACCACAATTAGAAAAATCTTCTAGATCAATTCCTTTCACCCTTTCCTCATTCAATAAATAGATTCACAATTTACAATTATAAAATACATTTAGCCTTCCCTTTTTTAATAAAATTTATTTGTACAAATATTGACTTCTTGTGACCAACACCGAACAGAAATGTTCTCTTTCTTTTCCCTTTACCAGTAATATTATGTCAAATCTCAAGTTTAAAGAAGAAAAATTACTTATTCTAATTAACATCCAACAGATTTCGGCTCTACATTTATCCTTTAACCCCTTTTCGAATTAGGAAATTAAAAATTTATAATAAATCAAAAGAACATTTACTGTCTCAAAATAGTATCTATATATACGAAGTGTTATTTTTCAATACACGTCTATATGCCAGCACGTTCAATTTGAGCTATTCCCGGAATAAATTGTCCTAAAAGAACAGCTTCCAGCTTGGAAGTTTGAAAAACTAAATTTCCTTATTTTTATTATTTTCAAACAATTGATAACAAAAAGATGACACTTTAACGTAGCAAATTTTATTTTTATTATACGTATGTACATGCCAAAACCTTTAATTTGAGCCGTCCTCGAAGACGAAATAAAAAAAAAGCTTCCAGCATTGTGATCTGAAAACGAAATCTAATTTTTCTATTTTTTTACCCAGATATAACAAGAAGACAACACTATGGTATAACAAATTTGATTTTTTCATGCATACTGCATGTCCAAACCTTCAGTCTGAGTCATACCCGAAAATTCGGATTAATGAAAAATCTTCCAGCATAGTGGTCTAAAAACGAAATTTCCGAGCTGTCTTCGAAGAAGATCGGATAATGGTTCGGAGTATGATTAACCCCATACAAAAAAGTGCGCTATTATTAT
>CAKNYM010051071.1:379187-423603 GCA_932195095.1 Andricus curvator
TGAGGCCCAATACCAGTATTTCTGATGTTAGATTCAACAGAGGTCTCTGTTATAGAATCGTTGATAAGTTCAATTGGCAGAGCACCTCACATGTAATGAGTTGGTTGCTGGTTAAAATCCAGTTCACAGTGAATTTTTTAGAACTTAATTTCTCGCGTTTTAATTTAATTTCGCATAATAAAAATTAATTTTGATATAGTAGATTATCAACCATTCTATAACAGAGACCTCTGTCGAATCTAACATCAAAAATACTGGTATTAGGCCTCAAAAAGATTTCTATCATATTAAACCAGTCTAACCGAAACTTTGTTTCAAAAACTAAGTTTCAAATAATGAATTAAATATCCTATATTAGATCAAAATACCCTCTATATAAATTCTTATTTGATCAAAAATACTCTTTAAAGAACATTACTTTTTAGAAGAACCTTTTCAGTTTACACTTTCGACAGAAAGTGATCGCAATGACTGCATAGATGCACTGAGTATCCACTATCCAGTAGCCTTTAAACCCGTAAAACCATTAGTAACCGCAGTACCCATAAGCTCATAAGGGGAGGCTATTTCGCAAGCGAACAGTGGGTCAAATGACATACTGTGTAAATACGCAAACGGATTGTTGGTCTTCAGAACAGATAACTTAATAAAAATCGAACTAAAAATTACGTATTTAAAACAAACATATTTGGAGTTGGTTACCGATAATCAATTGTGGTTCCTATTTCTGTATAAATTGCGAATATCGAATCTTGAGGCAGTATGACATGTAAGAATCGATATTTCAATTTATCTTCCACTATCAGAATTTTAAATTTATCATTATATACAGTATACACTATACTATTTATACCTGATTCATTATAATCGATCTGTTGAAGATTTTAAATAACTTTTTAAACAATTTATTTTGAATATGGAGCATATATCACATACAAAAGGCTTTATGGGGGGGGGGAGTCCGAAAATTTTTGCGAAACCTTACTGAGGGGAGCTGAGCATTTCTTGCGTAAGTTTCCTTTGTCTAATTATTTTTCTAAAATATGCTAATTGAAACCTGTTTTGACTATCGAAATTACTTTTTATACATACTTTTATACACATGATATCATTATTTCTTTCACGTTTTTTTATTATGCAATATTTTATATCACATTAAACCATTCCTTTGAAATCCCGTGAATAGTTTTGAAAATTTTGTGAATATCCCTTAAAAATGTTTAAATCATGTAAAAATTCCTTGAAATCTTTAGAACTCCATGGATATTGTACCTAATCTGTTGAAATCCCTTTAAAACAATTAAACGTCCTGGAAATCTCTTAAAATCTGCAAAAATTTCTTAAATTTCTTAGATATTCCGTGAAGTCTTTTCAAATCCTTGAAATCGCTTCAGATATTCAATATCCCATAAAAATCCATTATAGTCCTTTATAATCTGTGAAAATGTCTCAAAATATTTTTAAATCTATTCAAACCTTTTAGAAGTCATTAGAACACCTCGAAATTCCTTGATATCCTTTATAATATTCGGAAATCCTGTAAAATTCCATTGAATCTTTTGAAATTTGACGAAATTCCCTGAAACCTGTGGAGACATGAAAAAAAAATCGAAAAATTAAATTATTAAATTATTAAATTAAAATCCGTTAAAATCACATTGAATCATTCGAAATCCCGTGAAATCTTTTATTGACATCCCTTCAAATCCCTTTAAATATTCTAAATCTCAATGAAATTTCCTGCCATCCTTCAAAATTCGTAAAAATACTTCAGTATTTCTTGAAATCCTATGAAATCCCGTGACTTTTTTTAAATATTCCTCAGCCTCTTAAAATCCCATTAAATCCCTTAATATCATTTATAAGCCGCAGAAATCGTTTTTAATTACAAAAAATCCATTAAAATCCTTGAAGTCCCTTAAAATCTTGTAAAGTACGCTGAAAAATTAAGATTTTCTCTGATACGGTACTAAGGCATTTTTTCAAACTCTTAAAATTTTTAAAATCATTTAAAATCTCTCAAACATCTCGCAACCCTTTGCCATCGCTTGAAATACCTCAACACTTTTTTAATTCCTTCTAATAATTTTTCTTCTTTCTATCTTCTGAAATCCCGACAAAGCTTTGGAAACCTTGTGAAATTCCGTAAAATTTTTTTTATTTTTTAAAATACTTTTTAGTTCTATGAAATACTTAAAACCTTTTGAAATCTGTTAAAACACTTCCAAATACGAAACGCTTTTCATAGGCTCAAAAATGCGTTAAATTCAAGGTACATAACCCAGTAGAACGTTTTAATAAAATCAAAATTGAAAGTTGGTTCTTCAAAGATAAAATAAATTATGAAAATATTTGAGTAAATAAAGTCTTAATATTTATCAACAAAATCTTCCGATCTATAAAATAGCAGAAAAAGATTGGGAAGTATTTTGTAGGTCTTCCTAAAAAACAAACAATTGGGTTTTTGGACTTTTTTTAACGTCGCATAGCTTGGCCGAAAAATTGAATTTTTTATTTTTTAAAGGGCGTTATCTCGATTAAAAGAAAAACTATACGTCTTATCAAAAAATGGTTCAGATAAATTTGTAGATCTTTTTAAGGTAAATAATTTTTCATTCCAAAATTTTTTTCTTACCTCGCAGTTTATACTATACGTTTCATTCAAAAATGGTCTGAAGAAAAATTGTAGATCTTTTCGAGATGAATAATTTATTTTTTTTAATTTCCCGCATGTTCTCGTGCAATCAAGTTTAAAACAAAAATTATACGTCTTATCAAAAAATTGTTGCAAGCATATGCAGATCTTTTTAAATGGAAAATTTTGCTTATCATTTTTTTCGTATCTCGTATAGTTTTGCTGAAAAATTGAATTTTCAAGTTTAGAAAAAGTATTTTCTATGCATAAAACCAGAACTGTTAGTCGAAAATGGCTTGTTAACAAACTTGACCTTTCTTTTTAGGCCTTCAAAGAGTATGCCAAAGCTCAATCCAATCTGATCAGTCTTTCAAATGTTATCGTGTCTACAGACTAAAGTCAGACAGACGCCTTCTAAAAAATCGTTTTTTTCTGACTCAAGGTGTCCCGAAACGTGGAAATTTTATGGAAACCGACGAAGTGTAATTTGACATCATACTTGTACCTCCTCATTAGGATGAGAGTGTAAAAACTCTACACTTTTTAAAAATAAAAATAAAAATAAATTCTCCAGCCTGAAAATCCGACCCTAGAGCTGATGAGAAAATCTCTAAATTCGTCCCTCTTTGCGTTAGCCCGAGGGATTCTGAAAGGTGTGCGCGCGCGTGTCAGAAACAGACTCTGAAGTGCGTTGCACCTGCGAGCTGTCTGGTCTCTCTGTCTGAAGTGGCTGCAACCACTTAGGCTCTCGAGTCTCGCCTCGTCCTCTGGGTAGGCTAGGGAGGCTGGGTGGGCTGGGGAGTCCCCTGCGTGATTCCCTTTACTTTACTTGATGTGTCTGATGATACTCCACTGCTGCTCTGCTTGCACCCTCTTTCAGTCTCTCATCGCAAATTAATTCTCCCTGCGGGGTCCTCATCAGGCGTGAATTCTACCACTGTTTCGACACTCGGAGACTCTCAAAGAGACTAACGGATGCAATTACGGAACTGCATCGACACACGTGCTTCGCACATACTGTAGCGCGTCAAGACCACGTGGCAATAGATCTAGATCAGGGTTACCTTGGCTATATCTGACCCTCTTATTTGACTGACCGTAATACGGTCAATCGCCTCTGTTCTATAGGAGGGATTCGCACGTACGCGCCTATGTCTGGAACACGTCAGTGACATGCCGCCCGTGCCATAATTAGATTCACATCGGACGCGGTACCAGGTATTGATGATCCTGCACGAACCTATCGAACAGTTTATGTCCACTTAATAGACCCGTTAGACCCGGCATTCTATTATTGGCATTATGGATCATGAATGATTGATTGGAATCAATTATGAGCTATTCTAGACTCTAGAGGAGGTACTTACTTTGAAAAGTCACTTTTGATGTGTAAACGTCTTAGATGGTGATATTGTGGGTAAAGCATTTGTTCAAATTGATGTGTAAACATCTTTGACTGCGATATGGAGGGGAAAGCCTGTGTTTGAGTTGATATGTGAACATCTGAGGAGGTAATTTTGAGGGTACAGTATGTGCCCGAGCTGATGTATAAACATCCGTATTAGTCCGTATGGGGACTAATTTTTGTGTCCGAGTTGATGTGTAAACATCTTAGACGATGATATGGAGGGTAAAGTCCATGCCCGAGTCGATGTTTAAACATCTTATGGCGTGATATGGAGGGTAAAGTATATGTGCCAGCTGATGTGTAAACATCTTATACGGAGATATGGAGAGTAAATCCTGCGTCCAAGTTGATGTGTAAACATGTTATCCGAAGATATGGAGGGTAAAGCCTATCTCAGAGCGTTGAATGCCTTAAATCGCATAAAAGTGAGACGCATCTATTTATAGAAATAATTGGTAGGAGTAGAAAAAAGCACAAGTATTATGAGTGGAGAAACTGCAAGTTCTCAACAGATCCCATATTCTCATAATAAGATTATGAATCTTGAATGATTGATTGGAATCAACTGTTAACTGTTCTACAGTCTAAAGGATGTAATTATTTTTAGAACTTGTTTTTTTATGCGAAAACATCATAGATGGCGATATGGAGGGTAAATAATGCGTCCGAGTTGATTTCCAATCATCTTAGACCGCGTTATGGAGGGTAAAGCCTGTGTCAGAGCGTTGAATGCCTTGGGTCACATAAAACTGAAACGCTTCTATTTATACAGAAAATTATGATATAAGTAAAGAGAGGCAAGAGTTTAAATAGAAGATTTTTGAAGATATTTAAACATAAATCTGTTCTACATAATCTGTTTTTAAACGAGGGTGATAGTGCTTCCCATTGATTCAATAGCTTTTTATGTGTAAATAACTTAAACCACGATATGGAATGTAAAGCCTATCTCAGAGCGTCAAATGCCTAAAGTCGCATAAAATCGAGACCGATATATTTATATACATAAGTATGGTAGGACTATAGAGAAGCAAGGGTGTGAAAATCATGAGTGGGGAGACTACAATTTCTTAACAGATCCGGTATTATGGTACTAACATTAGGGATCCTAAATGATTCATTGGAATCAGTTATTAGCTGTTATAGACTGTAAAAGATTTACTTACTTTAAGCAGTTATTTATAATGTGTAATCATCATAGACCGCGATATGGAGGGTAAAGCCTACGTCAGAGCATTAAATACCTTAAATAACATGAAAGTTAAACGCGTCTGCTTACAGAGCTAAGAATGTTACAAGTAGAGAGAGGCAAAAATTTATATTAACGATTATCATGGAAGGTGTTTACACATAAATCTGTTTAATAGTATCTACTTCTGAAGGAGAGATTCAATATCATTTTTGATGTCTATAAATCCTGCATCGCGATATGAAGGGTGAACCCTGTCTGAATGTTAAATTCCTCGGTTCCTATACAAGTGAAACGCATCTATTCATAGAGATAAGTATGGTACGAATACAGAGAAGCAAAAGTCTTAACATCATGAGTAGCGAGAAAGCAGGTCCTTAACAGACCCGATATTCTAGTACTGACATTATGGATCATGTATGATGGTCTGGAATCAATTATTAAATGTTCTAATATCTAGAGGACTTACCTATTTTCATAATTTTTTTTATGTGTAAACATCTGAGACCACGATATGGTGGGTAAAGCCTGTTCCAGACTTGATGTATAAACATCTAAGACCGTGATATGGAGAGAAAAAACCTGTGTCAGAGTAGATGTTTAAACATCTCAGACCAGGACATTGAGGGTAGAGCCTTTATCAGAGCATTAAATGCCTTGGTTGAAATAAAAGTAAAACGCTTCTATTTTTAGAGATAAGTATGGTATGAATAAAGAGATGCAAGAGCTTAGATAAACGATGAACAAAGATGTTTACACATCAATCTGTTTAATAGAATCTCTTTCTGAACAAGGGTGACAGTACTGTCTGTTGATTCAATAGTATTTTTATGTGTAAATATATTAAACTGAATTTGTAAAATACTACAATTGTCGTTGGTGTCAAATTTATAAAATATTTTTGATTTATGTAGGAATTTAGTTTAAGTTAACGTTTATCTTATTATAAATTTGTCTGGTTCAAAATAAGACGCGAGATTGCAAGCGGCAAGGAATACAAGTAGAAAAACAATTTTGCATGCCCTTTTTTCTTGAATAGATGACAGATGATTTTGTATTTCTATATTTTTAGAACATTCTCTAGCGAAGAGAAAATAAGCTACACATAAGGGTAGTTAGAATAGGATTTAATGATTTAAAAAGTGGATAAGATAAAAATGGAGATTACCCCAGGGAAATTAGTTTTATAACATTTTGATTATATGATAATTTTCAATATTTTTGGAACCAATTCCTCAAATATCGTTTTAAATCATGTTTGGTGATATTCGAAATGAGTTCTATTAGAACTTTCAGAGATGTTTTAACAACTTTTTGAAGATTTATAACTCTTTCATTAGAAAATACTAATAAGGTAATTCTAAAAAGAGAAGGACAAAAGTCATCTGTAAAAATTTCACGAAAAACTTTTTTTCATTATTTTCTTATCTCCCCTCTGCAGGAAACTGACATGAGATTTCATTTGAATATGAACAGAAAAAAGTAACACTAATTGTGATCGCAACAAAAATGTTGCTGAATCAGGGAGTCGGTTCACCAAACTTGCAAAGGCTTTGTGAAGTCAATAAATCCTTTGGCCGGACTTGTTTCAAATGAAAATCATTTTCGCAAGTCATACAATCATAGGCTTTCTCAAATTCGCCTTTGTGGGAATTTTTTCAGAATAACTATCTTGTTATTATTTTCTCTGGTCATTCGTCTCATCAATTGATACTCATTAGACTGTAATAAAATACAATACAAAGTTAATAATTATTTAATCAATTAGTGATGAATATTAAAATATATGGTGAAGAACAGCCTCCGATAAACAATCATGAATTTAACATACTAATATATGTAAAATAATTAGTTTAATTTGAGGACGCTGTATGTGTTAATAAACTAAAATTAAAATTAGTTACTTTAGGTATATTTGCGCTTTTAATTAATTATTATCTACTGTTAGTTCATTATCTAAGGATGGTCTTCCCTAGACGATATTTGTAAAAAAAAGTAAAAAAATCATTGTCTAGAATAGAAGTCCTTTAAATAAAAAATAGGTTTGAAATTGACATTACTTTGAAGCATCAAAGTTAAAGAATATTAATGAAAAAGGTTTTAATTTCGAAGTTTCCTTCAATTCATTCAACATTAGGAAAAGATGAATTAAAAATTAAAACATGTATTATATTGAAATAAAATTAAAGCCATCGACAGGATTGCTACAGGTCAGGGAATTCAACTGTTAAATAAATGTCTATAATTCCACTTTTTTGTCAAGAATTCGTCTTTTGCGTTGATAATAAAACTATTTGAATGAAAATTAATTTTTTTGTTGAATATTCATATTTTTTGTTTAAAAATTCAACTATTTAGTAGAAAATTCTTCTTTCTGGCATGAAAATGCCACATTTTGTGCGATTTTTTTTCTTTTTTGACTGTACAATCTTCCTTGGTTGAAGATTCAACTCTTTTGTTGAAAATTTGTCTTTTTTGTTTAAAAATTCATATTTCATCCTAGAAAATCCATCCTTTATATTTCATGGGTTGATGATTCATCACTTCAGCTCAAAAACCTTTTTTTTATTAAAAAATTAACTATTTTGTTGAAATTTTCTTTTTTTCTGATTGAAAGCCAGTTTTTTTAACTGAAAAATTAACTGTTCCAAGTTTGGTTCAGAATTGAACTACTTGGTGGTAGAAATTTGGTCTGAAATTCATTTCTTTGGTGGAACATAAATTTTGTTCAATGAAAACTTAACCATTCCATTTTTATTTGAAAACGTACCCTTTTTACTCGAAAATTCAACTTTTTTGGTAAAAAACTTCATCTTTTTACACGAAAATTCAACTATTTAGATGAAAATTAATTTTTTTGGTTGAAGATTCATAATTTTAGTTGAAAATTCATGTATTTTGTTAAAAAAAAATTTTTTTGTAGGAAGTTAATCTTCTTGGTTACAACTTTATCTTTTTGGTCGAAAATTGATTTCTTTGGTTAAAAATGTAACAATTTGATTGAAAATTCTTTTTTTCTATTAAAAATTAATTTAGTAACTCTAAATTTAATTATTCTATTTCTTTTCAATTTATCTTGTTTCGTTAAAAATTCAACAATTTGGTTAAAAATGTATGTAATCTGTTAAAAATTAATCTTCATTGCTAGAAAATTAATCTTCTTTGATAACAATTTGTGTTGTGAAAATTCAATTATTTGGTTGAAAGTCAAACTATTTGCTTGTAAATTCATTTTTTATTGCAAAACTAATTTTCTGAACTGAAAATTTTACTATTATATTTTTCTTTAATTTATCTTCTTTAGTTGAAATTTCCATCATTTGGATGAAAATTCGTCCTTTTTGATAGAAATGTCATTTTCTTGGTTGAAATTTCATCTGGTTGCTTGAAAATTAAACTATTTTGCTAAAAATTAAAAAAGGAATTCAGAAGGGTTAACAAATATTCAGGATAAATGAAAAAAAATCAGTAGAATTCCAAAAATTTCAAAAGAATTAAAAATAATTCAGAGAATTAAGAAGAATTCAGGGTAAATTCCAAATTATTTGAAAAAATCCAAAATTTTCCACTCATTATAGTAAAATCGTAGTCAATTTAGAACAATTGATGGGACCGAGGAGAATTTGATGAAATTCATGCGAAATCAAGATGAATTAAAAATAATTCAAGTGAATAGAATAAAACTTTTTGAATCCAAAAAAAATCCATTGACTTCAGATAAATAAGAGTGAATAGAATTAGTAAATAAAAATTCGATAAAATCTATAAGAATTGAAGGTGAATTTAAGAGTCTCTAGACTGAAAAAAATTGAAATTCCAAAAAAATATCTATTGAATTCAGTGGATTTCAAGGGAATTTCAACGAATTCAGAGTAAAAATTCAATAAAATGCAAAAAAATTCAGTGAAATTCAGAAATATTTTGGTTCTCTATTTTAATAAAGTAGCGAAAAGTCACTTTAGTGTCTTTAAATGAACAATATGTTAAACATCCACCCCAGGGGCCCCTGGGAAAAACTGCCATCCATGAAAATGACACTGGCTCCAAGTAATGCCGCAGTGAATCACACCACGATGAAATTACAACGACCGGCCGGCAAAATCCCAGTGTGTCTTCAAAACACGGAGCGACTCCAGAATGACAGCTCTCTGAATCCATCCCGCAAGTGCCTTGGCATTTTTTCCGTACGATAGTTTTTTTTTAAGTAACTAAGAAAAATTTACATTTTTAAACGGTGACAATAACTAGTCCCTTTTAAAAAGTAACTTACCTATAACTGATCGGAAATAAGAGCAGGGTGAACTTGGATTGGAAAATGTATATGAACCGGTACTCGTGTGGTCATAAAAATAAGAGTCTATCCTGGAGAGTGTGCCAGGCTTATTTGAATAAGACTAGAAATGGCCATTAGGTTATATAACTGTTGGGGCAAAAAATAATGGCGTGAGAGACGCGGAGGATAATAAAGGGGATGAGACAGATAGGCAGAAAGGGGAGGGGATGTGACAGGTCAAGGTTCCATGACGCCGCTTCAAGGGAAAAATCTCCGCATTTGTCTGAATTACTGCGACCCCTCTAACACCCCTAAATACCTACAGTACAAAATGAAACTCTTCGCCAAATCCAATCAAATCACATCTCTGTACTTTAAAAAAAAGACCTTCGAAATGAAATTGTGTCAGTCTACTTGTTATCCAATCACAAAAATGTTTCTTTGAGATCTCTCTCTCTCTCCCGACCCTATAGAGACATCGATATTTTCAGAACATTTAGAAAATTATGTAACATTCTAGTAACATTCTTCAAGATTCTTGAAGAGCCTAGATCTATCCAAAATATTCCAGATTCTGCAGAGAATTTTATAAGTAGAAGAATATTCATGAAAATTTGAAAATATTCCGGAAGATTCTGAAACCAAAAGCAATGCGTCTCTTCTAACATAATTTAATCAAAAATTGTAGTTGAATCTCAGAATATTTCATAATATTATTCAATATAATTCTAAAATGAAGGACCAACATTTTCAGAATATTCTAGAACTTTCCAAGAAATTCCAGAACATTCGTTTAAGTCTAGAAGATTCTACAACATTTTGTAACATTCCAAAAAAATGTTTGAACCTTCTACAATATTCTAGAAAAGATAAAAGAGAAGAGCATATAAGAATTAGCAGCGAATTGTAGAAATATGCAATCATTGGAAGATTACCTGCGAATTCTAAAAAAATGACCATTTTTTTTTTAACTGCAGTATGTTCCGAACGATTACAGGTGTTTGAGATTTTCTTCTATTCTTCGACGTTGGAATTTTTGTTTTTTCAATTTATTCCAAAAATGAAAAATTTTGAAAAATGACGAAATGGCGGCCTTTCTTAAAATTCCTTAATGTGGGTTTTCTTCAAATAAAAGTTTACACATCCATCAAATTTGTACAAAATATACCTGTTGTTCTTTTCTGATCTCTTGCATTGTTGACAAGAAAAAATCAAAAATTATATTTGAAAAAAAAATATTTTTCCTGTCCTCAAAAATGTTTTAGCCTGCATGAAAATGATAGAATGATTTTCTTACATTAGAAAAACCTTTTAAAAATATTGGAGAATATAAAAAGGTGAGGTCTTTTTCAAAATCTTCTTTTTATATTTTTAAATTCGATGAATAAAATAAAGAATATTTTCTAAAAAGTCGCACCTTTTTTATTTTGTTTCCTATATTTGTTTACAGTTTCTGCTCATATAAGGAAGGCATCCTATTAGTTTTCTGGGGACTTAATCATTTTTGAGGCCGGAATTATTTTTTTTTAATATAGTTTTTCACGTTTTCTCATAAACAATGCAAGATATCATAAAAGCTTAAATGGTATTTTTTTAGCACTTTTCTAGATTTGTATACAGCCGCTATTTTGTAATTTTTAATTTTTAATTTGTAATTTTTTTTTTCGGGGATCAGTTGATAAAGCAAGAATTCCCACGTTAAATGAAAAAAAATCCCAAATAATCATGCTCGTTCGGAAAATATTTCTTTTTGAGAAAAAGTCGGTCTCTTTTTGAGAATTCGCAGGTAATCTTTCAATGATCGTGGAAAAATAAAAAAAAAAAATTTCGATCAAACTGTAAAATACGCACTTTATGTGACTTTTATTTTAGGATTGAATGAGGTAAATGATTTTGTATGTTATTAAGAAGCAGACTAGAAATTATATTAAACATTTTTTCTATATCATAGCATGTATTATCTCAATTTTCTAGAATATTTCTGCATATTTTCGAAATTTTAACAGAACATGGCAGAATTTGAAGATAATTTGAAATTCAGATAAAAATTAACAAAGAAGTTTTTAACATTCACTAGAAGACGTTCGAAAATAATTCTTAGTGGTTTTTTCACACTATTTCAATATAATTTTAAATTAAAATATTGTCCACTCTCTAATAGTAAAATACCAAAATTTAGAATAAAGTAAAATTTGAAAATAGGTGAAAGAGAATGTTAATTTGAAGTCTCAAATTTAAATTAATCTGAACAACCGAAATTGCGAAGTTATATAATTTTATTTCGAAGGGATTTGTGATTAATTTATAAACTTTTTATGGAATGGACCAAATTCGATTCCCCCTTGATGTGCTTTTTTATAATGTGCTTTCCAATTTATAACAATAGAAAAATTTCTTTAATAATTGATATTTCTTTGCAATGAAATTCAATATAATTCATAAAACATTTTTTTAATTCACTTGAACTGTAACCGTGAATATACAAATGGCCACGGTGTTCACCTGAAACTTTCTCTTTCAAACCCAATATATATTATTATGTTACTTTAATTTGCTTAATAGTACAAATTTATATAAAGCATAATTTAAACATTTTTTCAATGTATTTTAAAGAACTTTGAAAATTATTTTATTGTATAACATTTTCAGAGTGTAGAAACAGGAATCTTATCATATTGAGCAGGGTATTTCACGGAAAAAAATGAGTAAGAAAATACTATCCTTATTTTTTCAGATGTTTTTGTATTTTTTTTGTATTTTTTTTTTGAGGTTACGAGCATCAAATTTACTTTGAAATTGTGGCTTTGACTCGTTTTTGCAAACTCATGCTCGGTTTTTGAAGATAATGGAGTTTCAAAGATTTTCAAAGATTTCCAAGGATTTTTGAGAATCTCAACGAATTTTAAAAGATATAATAAGGTTTCGGTAATTTCATGGTATGACAAAGGATTTTAAGAGATTTTGAATATTCAAAAATGTATCCACGGATTTTAGGGAATTTCGTAGGATTTCAAAAGTTTCAAGTGATTTAGAATGATTCATACTTATTTTAAAGATTTCAAAGATTTCAGGAAATCTCCTAATATTTCGAAACATTTCACGGTATTTCAAAGATTTTATCGGACTTTAAAGGATTATAAGGCATTTTTGTAGGATTTAGAAAATTTTAAGCGATTTTGAGAATTTTTAAAGATTTCACGGAATCTCAAAGAATTTTAAAGGACTTCCAGGTTTTGACGGATTTCAAAGGATTTTCAGGGAGCCTAACCCTTTTCCGGGGATTTCACAAGATTAGGTACGATATCCATAGAATACAAAGGATTTCAAGGAATTTTCAAATGAATTAAAAAATAAAAGGGATTTAGCAAATTTTGAAGAAAAAAAATCATGAGATTTCAAAAAATTTCATGGAATCTCAAAGAATTGTTAGGAATTTAAAGAAATTTCAAGGGATTTTAAGAGATTTCGAGATATTTTTAAAAATAAGTCACGGGATTTCAAAGGTTTTTTAACGGATTTTAGTAGTTACTGAAGATTTTATCGAATTAAAAAAAATATCATTGCACTTTAATGGAACCTCAAAGATTTTAAGGGATTTTATAAGATTTTCAAAGATTTGAAAGGATTTTAAAGAATTTGAACGGATTTTTAAAGATATCACACGGTTTCAGTGATTGCATGTTATGTCAAAGGATTTTAAAAGATTTTATAAGATTCAAAAGTATATCCACGAATTTTAGAGCATTTCAAAAGATTTAACGGAATTTCAAAAGATTTTTGAATATTTGAAAGGATTTTAGAGGTTTTGGGTTAATTTTAATGGGCTTTTGAAGATTTTAAGGAGTTTCAAATATGATTCAGAAAGATTGTCATGGATTTTTAAGATTTCAAAGATTCCAAGAAATCTCGTAATATTTCGAAATATTTAGCGGTATTTGAAGAATTTTAATTGTTTTTTTTTTCAGACATATAAAGGGACTTAAACTGATTTTAAAGGTAGCTTAATCTTTTCCAAGAGATTTCACGAGATTTTTTACGATATCCATGGATTATAACAAGTTTTAAGATATGTGAAGGGTTTATCATGATTTCATGGGTTGTGGAAGGATTTTAAGAGATTAAAAAAATTAAGAAGGATATCTACGGGTTTTAGAATTTGGATTTCAACAGATGTAACGAAATTTTTAAGGAGTTCCGAATATTATAAAGAATTTAAGGGATTTTTAGCGATTTTAATGGCCTTCTGAAAGAATTAGCAACATTTAACAGTTCAAATGTATGTTTGTTAAGGATATAAAAAAAATTATATCACATAAATTGAAAATTAGTAGCACAGAACTAGATAATCAACATTTTCACTGAAAATGGACTTTTTGCATAAAATAATCTTGAAACTACAAGTTTTGTTAAAATGATTTGTTTGAAACCTTATCCTAATTAAAGTAATAAAAAAATTGACAATTCAAAGCCACTTTTTTAGCATCAAAGTACCAATCAAATTCCAACCTGAAATCTTAAATAATTGTTTTCTACAAAAAGCCAATTTCGTCAGGTTGATGAAGGATTTCTAAAAATATTTATTGCATTTTTTTAGCACTTAATAATATTTTAAAAATCGGTTTTCTATAGTAAAACTTTTTTCTTCAATATAATTCAAAGTTGATGCAAGAATATAAGAGATTCCTTGGTTCGAGACGAATCGACTGACCTACAATATTAATACATTTTATTAGAAAAATTAGGGAACTTATGGTAATTTATATATTTTTTAAAACTATTTTTATCGTAAAAATTTTCTCATTCTCATAATTTAAAGTTGATGCGAGAATAGAAAAGTTGTGTTGATTCAAGACGAA
Source organism: Andricus curvator (assembly GCA_932195095.1). Lineage (NCBI taxonomy): Eukaryota > Metazoa > Arthropoda > Insecta > Hymenoptera > Cynipidae > Andricus > Andricus curvator. The sequence continues at coordinate 393,549 of CAKNYM010051071.1, forward strand.
TCGATTGACCTATAATATTGATACATTTTATTGAAGAGTAAGGAAGCTATGGTAATGCGTAATATTTGAAAACACGGTTTTTTATAGTAAAACTTTTTTCAATAACATAATTCAAAATTTATGGGAGAACGGAAAATATTCCTTGATTCGAGTCAAATCGATTGATGTATAATATTAATACACTTTATTGAAGATTAAGGAAGTTATGCTCATTTATAACATTTGAAACATCTGTTTCAAACGGAAAAACTTTTTCCATCAACATAATTCAAAGTTGACGCATTAATAGAAAAGACTTTTTGATCATAATTTTTCAAATAGAATAATTCTGAGAATTTTGTAAAGAAATAATAAAGCTGAGAAAGGTATGGGGTGCGACACAACTTTTTCCTTCCCTTTTCCAGCTCGAAAAATTATCACTTCGAATACAAAATTTGATTTGTCTGATTTGTCTTTGTATTTGAAAATTTTCTGTATTATTTTATAATTTTGTATTTTTTGTAAAGTTCTATTTTTAAATTGATAAAAATGAAGACTTTTGTTTGTCCCCGGAACAGAATACTTTTTTTGGATGAAATCTTTTTTATTCTTTTTCAGCCTCTCCTCTGTCCAAAGACGATTTTCAAAACCCATGTTTGAACATCCAAATTCTTGAATGATGTATTCAGAATTGGTTAACTTTTTTCAATCAAATACATTTCCTCCCAATTAATCATTTTTTGTTTAATCTTTAAATGGTGATATCAATTTTACAGAATGTTATTTCGCTCTCCTGAAAAATTCCGATTTTATTGGTCATCTAGTTCTGTACTGCAACCCTTCAATTATTCTTTCTTGTTCCTGTACATAGTGCTATTTTATAAAATTTTATCGATGGAGAAGCCATTAAAAGCCTTGTTCAAGATTTTTTTTTGTTTAAACATTCTTCCGGTGCACAGGTTTTGAATTTTTTAATTCTTTTCTATCATATATTCTTCCCCTATTGTATGCCTAAGGTCCCAAAATTTTTGAAATTCTCAAAAAATTGTTTAATATAAAAATATGAAGTTTTTCTGCGGCTTGAAATTGATTAATATATAAAATCGATTGGAATGAAGTTTGGTTGTTGGTTTCTCGGATTTCTTGGTTTCTCTTACCGCCACGTTTGGCCAACTCAGAATCCTAATCTCGACAGGACTTTCTCGTTTCTGCACGAAGCTCAAATAGACGGCTTGGCAACGAGCCGCAGCCAAGACTGTTGATATGCCTTGCAAAATTTACGATATGGCCACGATCGCGTTACATCGATTACAAAAACTTACTATCACTTCTGCAAATTAAAAAAATCTAGTGGATCATTTCAAACTTATTTTTCTGACAATATATAATAGTATACATTTTTTCTCCGATTTCATTTGATAAACGCATAAAATAGAAAAAAAATACAAATAGCGTGATTTTTCATAAAAATAGGGAAACAATATGGAAATAAATTATTTTAAATAAAATTAACATTCAGGCAGAATATTTAAATCAATATGAAACTTCATGATTTAAAGTCAAAATATATTGCATTTTCAATAGAATACTTGCATTTTCGAAAAAAAAAATTATTTTCAAACAAAAGACATGAACTTTCGAAAAAAGATTTGATTTTTAAAAAAAATTGTTAGTGATGCTTTTGAAACATAATGTTCTTGAAACATTTTTAGGTAAACTCAAAACTTTATGGAGATCTAAAGTCCCAAATAAAAAATTTCAATATTCTTGAATCGAGATTACGACATTTTTTTGGCAATATTCTCGATCTCCAGTAATTGTTTAGTTTACCTTAACTTCTTCAAAGAAAATCTCGAATTTTGTCGAAATTGCCCGAAATGCATTACTACAAATAGTTAAATTTCCAACCTTCAAATACGAATTTTCAACAAAGTGGTTGAATTTTCGAACAGAAAAGAATCAACTTCAATCACAAACAGTTGCATTTTAACCAAATAGTTGAATCTCTAAGCCTAAAAGACAAATTTTTGAGAAGACAGTTGAATTTTCAACAAAGTAGTAGAATTTTCGAAAAAAGATGACTTTTTGACAAAATGAGTAAATTTTCAATAAAATAAATCAATTTTTAACAAAATAGATTAATGTTAAACCAGAAAGTTACATTTTTAATAATATAGTTGAATTTCCCACCTACGAAGATAAATTTCAAACAAAATGGAAGAATTTTCAACAAAATAGTTCAATTTTTAACGTACAAAGATGAATTTATAACCAAAAAGTCGAATCCTTAATAAAAAAAGATTAAACTCCAACCAAAGAGGATTGCATTTTCAACCAAATAGTTGAATTTACAATTCAAAAAGATCAATTTTCAACCAAAAATATAATCATTGAATTTATAGTTAAAAACATAATTTCTAGCAAAAAAAAGCGTATTTTCAAACAACTAAATTCAACTAAATGTACGAATTTAAAAAAAATAGTAGAAATCAATTTTTCAAACAATAATACAGTAGTAAGATTTTCAGTTGAAGAAATTATTTTTCAGCTAAAAAAACAACAAATTTTCTATAGAGCAGTTAAGTTTTTAACTAAATATGGATATTTAACGAATGAAAATTAATTTTTAACAAAGTAGTTCATTTTTCGACCAAGTAGTTAAATTTTCAATCAAGAAGATGAATTTTCTACCAAGCAAGATGAATTTATAACAGAAGAAATACATTTGCAACCTAATTGTTGAATTTTTGAATAAAACGAACAACTCTTAACCTTAAATGGTATAGTTAAATTTCCATTAAAAAAAATAATAATTTTTGTCCAAAAAAAAAACGAATTTTTAAGAAAATAGTTCATCTTTCGACCAAGTAGTTAAATTATCAAACAAGAAGATACATTTTCTACCAAAAAGACGAACTTATAACAAAAAAGATACATTTTAAACCAAATTGTTGATATTTTTAATAAAACGAACAATTTTAAACCTTAAATTGTATAATTAAATTTTCAATTGACAAAATTAATTTTTGACAAAAAAAAACGAGTTTTTAACAAAATAGGTAAATTTTCGCCAAATAAAATTCAGGTTAAACAAGGTAATTCAACTTTCAACCATGTAGCGGAATTTTCAACCAAAAAAGATTTATTCTCAATGAAAAATTAGTAGTTGAATTTTCAATTCAAACCGATAATTTTTCAGTCAAAAACCTATAGTTAGATTTTCAGTTAGGAAAATTAATTTTCCAATAAAAAAACGAACTTTTAGCATAATATTAAAATCTTTAACCAAATAGAATTTTTAACCAACAGAGGTGAATCCTGAATCAAAAATATAATAGTAGTAATTTGAATTTGAAAAAATCAACTTTCAACTTTCATAATTGGATTTTCTTAATGGGTTCTATTATTTCAATTTGAATTTAAAGAATTATTTAAAAAAGAGGAAAAGAGGTAAATAGGGAAAAGAACGTGAATTTTGCATTTAGATGCTTTGCATGTAAAATAAAATCACTAATTTTCATTTTTTCAAGCGTTTCAAAAAATTGTTATTCACATTTATATTTTCCATAGGTGGTGTCAAATTCTGCGTTAACCCCTCCCCCTATGTCACAAATTGTCACAAAACCGATTACCAACCCCCTTCCCTGGCATTGTGATGTAGTTTTTTAGTAGTCCCTGCTGTGACTTCAAATTATAATTGAATCTTCATTATTATTATACCATTACCCTTTTGGGGCAAGCGTGACTCACTCGTTGTGAAAGGGAATTGTATGAGGCAGTATAGGGGGGGGGGGTGGGGGGTATAGATTTTTAGATAAATCTAAAATTCCCTTGTTGCTTATTTAAATAACACGTTCGTTCGGCAACACTGATCCGAGCCAGGTCGCTGGTTAATCTCTCTAGCAATCACCCCATGCGAACAGCTTCACAAAGTCACTATGTAAAGCTTTCCACTCGGGCCAATACTTACAAAATGAATATCGAAATAAATAAATAAAAAATTGTCCTCAATTATCACAAGGTAAATAATTGTAAGGGAAATATGGAAAATGCTGAATAGGTTTAATCGGGAAATATTTTCGAAAAGATGAAGGTCAAAAGTCTATCGGATCACTGTTTCGATATCCGAGGAGAAAATGTGTATTTTGTCAAGGAAGTGCAAATGTTTGATAGGATCCCTTTACAGTCTTTACACGGAAACCGAATCCATATTGATCGAATTTTCTTTCGGCTCAGTTGTTCGATATAAGTAAGACGTCGTGAAGCCCCTCAGTCCACATTCGCGATTTCAAAGTAGACTCTTTCGTCTCCTTTTCGGAGGGGAAATATGTAATAAATCGCAGGAAATGGACACCCTCTTAACATCCGACGTCCTTCCCTCTCGTTCTCAACGATCCTCCCTAAACGTTTGATCACGCCACATTGCCACCAAGTGTTGCCATTTTTCGTACTGCGAAAAGCTAGATTAACTTTTCAGCTTAGCTCGCTCTCCACCAATTGAAAATCTTCGATTGTCTTTTTTGCTTAACAAATTTTTGCATATACTTTTTCCCCATATTTTCATACTTTAAAATCAAAATTTTAATTTTTCAGTAACACCTACGGAGCGTCCACATTAGGGTGACCCAAAAAAACAAGTTTCGAATTTCTTTGATGGCACCGCCATTTTGTTAGGTTCCCAAAAAATGAGAATCAGTTTTTTTTTATTATCAACACACTCCCTGAAGTTTTCCATAATAATAACATGGGGAAAAAACACAGTTTCGTAAATTCCGTCCAAAAGCCCCTATCTTGGCGCCCCAAAAAATAGCCCATGCAAGTGCAATAAGGATTTTTTTGAATATTGCCCTTAATTATTACTTTTTTTCATAGTTCCTCGTGAACAAATAAATTACAAGATTTTTTGTATTTGTTTATTAATTTTTAATTGTTTACACAATTTTATTTTTATGTCATGTCGCTAATTAATGGTTTTTTTAATGCCTCTGCCTAGTTTGTGATATGAATGTAAAGTGTGAATGATTTAATTTTAGTTCTATATTAATTATTTAAACCATTCAAAATTGTTTAAATGCAACTTGATGAATGTGAATTGTTTCAACAATATTAAGTGTTTCAGAAAATAGCAATATTCAGGTTAAAATTTTGATACTTGTTAAAAACTAGGAAAAAAGTACGATTTTCTAGCTTTTTCCGTTGAAAAGTTGGATTTAAGCAAAAATAAATTGTTTCACGTAACACTTCTGGGAACAAAAAATAAAATTTAAATCCTTGTCAATAGATTAAAGATCAATATTATCCACGGAAAAATAATTTATTAGGTCGCTCTTTCAACCAAATAGTGGAATTTTGAATCCAAAAGATGTATTTTTTTCAAGGCAGTTGAATTTTTAACCCAAAAAGTTCAAGTTTCGACAAAAAAAGTTCAGTTTCAGCCAAGAGAGACGCATTTCCTACAATAAAAGTTGAATTTTCAATCCAAATGGCGAATTTTCGACAAAACAGTTGAATTTTTCGTATTTTCATAAAAATAATTAAACTTTTAAGCAACTAGTTAAATTTTTTTACAAATACCTAAATTTTTAACCTACACAGATGAGTTTTTTCGAACAAGGAGATTAATTTTCTACAAAAAGACGAATTTAGAAAAAAACACATGGATTTTTAACTGAAAGTTCCACTATTTGTTTGATAATGGATTCATTTGGTTAAAAATTCGTCTTTTCCGGTAGAAAATTAATCTTCTGAGTTAAAAAGTCATGGTTTTGATTGAAAATACAACTAATTGCTTGAAAATTATTCTCCTTTGTTGATAATTGAACAATTTTGTTAGAAGTATCATTTTCGGTTGAATAGTCAACTGTTATATTAAAAAGCCTTCTTTTTGTTAGAGGATTCAATTATTTTGTTAAAAATTTTCCTTTCTTGGTTGACCCGAATTGTTTTTAACTTAAAATTAAAATCTGTTTTTGTTCAAATATCAAATATTACATTTTTCGTTGAGAATTCATCTCTTTCAGTTAAAAATTATTCTATCTTGTGTAAAATTCAACCATTCTGTTAAAGTCATTCTTTTGTTTGAGGATTCTTGAGTTTGGTTAAAAATTCAGCTATTTAGTTGAAAATTTATTTTTCAACTGAAAATTCAATTATCCCATTTTGATGGTAAATAGAAATTTTTCAGTTAAAAAATAATCTTTTTTAGTTGTCTTTTTCGGTAATAAATTAACCTTCTTGTTGGAAAATTAGACTGATTAGTCAAACTACTTTTTTTTAAATTTATTTTTTGGTTGAAATTGCATCATTTTAGTTTGAAATTTATCTATTTTGTTAAAATAAACTACCTAATTAAATTTCGTTTTTTTTCGTTGAAAATAAAGATTCTTGCCTAAAAATTCATCTTTTAAGTTGAAAACTGAACTTTTTTTAAAAATTCAACTATTTGGTTGAAAATTCATGTATTTTGTTGAAAATTCATCTTTTTCAGTAGAAAATAAATCTTCTTGCTGGAAATTTCAACTACTTGATTAAACGACTTTGTTAAGAATTAATTTTTCGGATTGACTTTAATTATTTTAGTTGAACATTCATCTCTTGTTGAAATTTTTTTTTTTATAAAATTAATTTTCTATGTTTAAAATGTAACTATTCCTTTTTTCTCCTCAAATGTATCTTGTTGAGATAAAAATTCAACTATTTTGTTAAAAATTCATTTAATTTGTTAAAAATTTGTCTTTTTCTGTAGAAACATAATCTTCTTTGTTAAAAATTTTTTGGTTGAAAAATCGTTATTTTTCGGTTGATAATTTATTTTTAAACTGAAAATAGAACTTTTCCAGTTAAAGGTTCATCATTTTAGTTGAAAATTCATCCCTTAGGTTGAAAATTTTACTAGTTTGTTAAAAATTAGTTGTTTTGAAAAATTTAAAATCAAGTTTTTAACTGAAAATTTAGGTATTCCATTTTGATGGAAAATTGATCCTTTTTAGTTGGAAATTGAACTGTTTCCTCCTCGGAGTGAATTTTTATTTTGGCTCTTATTATTATTATTAATGTTAATAAAACTAGGGTGGTTCATTCAATTTCCGTAGCACTGCGCTTAAGTCTTTAAGCATGAGTACTCGTATGTTACTGTACTCGAATGTTACTTTATAAAGTTAATCACATCGAGTGATAACATACGCCTGCATCCGACTTTATTATAAGGACTGTCATTTCCCTGGACGTTTGGCCAGGGGAGAGGAAAACTGCAGAAAATCATCCTTCCCGAGCTTGGTCGGTTTTCCGACTGTCGAGATTGAAAAATAGCCATTTGATGATTAGCTCGAGATTAGTTTAACGCAACCAGTACACAAACTGGTCGTACATCACAGACGGCCACCCATCCGAGTGCTATCCGCGCTTGAAGTGGTTTAACATTCGCGACTCTTCCCCAGTCGAAATTCGCGGCGCAGCTAATACCTTCAGTGTTTTGGCTTTTATCTCGAAATAAGCAAAACAAGGATGTAGATAAAGCTGAATTCTTTTGCTGCATATTACAAGTATAAGAATGTCATTGCTCTTTACATGAATGATAATAATAATATCGTCCAAGCTAGCTGAAAACAAAGTTCCCGCGCCTTGCCTTGCCGAGAACTTTTCTCTGCCACAAAAGCGCTATTACGAGAACTGGAAAACGGGTGGCTACTTTAAACGTCAACAATGTCTGCTGCAATATCGTCGCGCACGAGAAAATAAGTATATTTGCAGCAGTAGGACGCAATCTTTTTCTGCTTCGCATCTTTTTAATACCATCTCTTCTTCTTCACGTCTTCGCGGTTTTACGATTTGTGACACCGGCTCGCGGTTTTTCGAAGCAAGACCTTACTTACACTAGAATTACATTTCCGACATGAGAATTTGACATTATTGTGATTTAGGGTCGGCTATATTCCTTTTCCTTGTCCACGCACAAGCCAAGTTTCTTTCCTATAGTCAACGTTCCACTTAATCTTCCCTTCTTCCGTTCAGGTCATATATCGGCCCGGTATGCTTTTATCAAATATTTCCCAATTTTTCACTAACGATTCATTCATTTCGTTCAATTCACTCGAAAACCAGCCATTTTTATTTTTCTTAATTAGTCAAAGTAGGCGTGGCGTGCCTATAAAAAAGGTTTTCGTAGCCTATTAAGACGTTAATTAAGTCGTTCAGAACTCCCTCTCCCATACATTCCCACAACTCACTTCACCTTTTTCTTCCTTCCCCAACTTCTTTATCCACTACTTCTCCCTCCCCATGCTTCCCCATGCTTCCCCAGCTGACTCTTCCCTTCCCCAGCCCTCACTTCTCCTTTTCTACTCACCCTAATTTGCAACCACTTCCCCCTACTTCCACTACCATTAATTTCCATAATTTCCTCTGCTTCACCTCCCTTCATTACTCTACATTTCCTCTAATTCCCTCCCTTCATTTTCCTTCGCTTCCCCTACTACCACTCCCCTCATTCACCTTCACATTCACTACTTTTCCTCCGCGCATTTGCCCTTACTCCACCTACTCAACCCCATTTCTACTACTTCACCTAGTTCCCCTCATTTATCCTACTTCCCCTCCTAGCATTTCAACTCATTTCCCTCACTACCGCTCACATCACATACTTCCCCTCTCCTGATTTCCCCTCACTTCCGCTACTTCCCTTACTTTCTCTCCTCTGATTTCCCTTCACTTCCTCTGCCCTAGTTTCCCGTGATTTCCGCTAACTCCCTCTTCCCCAATTTTATCTTATTTTCTCTCACTTTCTCTATTTCCCATCCTACGATTTCCTCTTACTTCCAATACGTCCTCCCTTTTTTCTCAACCCCCTTCTTCATTTCCACTTACTTACCCTGCTTATCCACCACTCACTTCCCCAGCATCACCTCCTATTATTTCCTCTTACTTCTCCTCCTTGGAAAAAAGTAAGATGAACGGACGGACTAAAAAATGGTCTAAAAAATTATTTTTTAGTTTGACTTTGCACATCTTGTTCAAAGTCACTATACTATAGAGTCAAAAAATCAGAGATTTAGAATCACGGAAATCAGATTAAGATTTGCCATAAATTACTATAAATGCTTTAATACATTGAATTTCCGTAAATTTTAGAAATTTCTAGCTCATGAAAAAAATCATGCCTGCGTTACAAAAAACGACTGAAATCATGCATTTGCTATAAAAAATATCGTACGCAGCAAGGGAAGTGGACTTTTCACGACTTGTGTATTTTTTCAGTACGAGCCACAGGCGAGTGCAAAAAGCACGAGCCGGAAACAATTTCAAACATTTCCAAAACTTTAATAATTTCGTGAATTTTCAAAAATTTTGGTAATCTATAAATTTATCTGCCATTTAGAAAATTCTCAAAATTTTTGGTAATTTATCAATTTACTATTAAGTTGAAAAATCTTTTAAATTTCCTAGATTTATATTAAAATAAAAATTAAGTTTCACAAATTCCTCCATATGAGTAGAAATCATGCCTGTGTTATAAAAAACTTCTGAAATCGTGCACTTGTCATAAAAAAATACTCACTGCGGGTCGCGCGCGCTCGCCTCCGACTCGTACTGAAGCCGAAAAAGTCTCTTTTCTCATCCTTGGTGCACAACATACTGTAGTCATTTTTTCAAACGTCATTAAGGCTTTTGAAACAAAAGAATAGCAACAAAAATCAATTTTAGTTTGAAAGCTTGAAATACGTCAAAGGAGACTCAAATTTGAGGGAATGTGAACTAAGAATATATTAAATTAAACTATAAAGAATGTTTGGATCATTAAACAATGTTAGATTATTTTCGAAATTGTGTAAGCTCAACAAATTATAAAATGGTTGGTAATTTATAAATTTAAAATGAATTTCTTAAATTTTTTCAATTTCCGAAATTTACTGTGAAGTTTCTGAAATTTATATTAAAATAAAAATCAATTTCCTCAAATTCCTTCGTATGAGTAAAAATTATGCCTGTCTTTCAAAAAACGCCTGAAATCATACATGTGTTATAGAAAAATACTCGCCTGCGCCTCGTGCGTGCTCGCATTCGACTCGTACTGAAAGTCGAAAAAGTCCTGTTTCTCCCCTCTGGTGCTTCATGTACTATAGAGCAATGTTGGTGAGTTTTGAAGGCTTCCGGACCAAAATATTTGCAATAAATAGCAATTTCAGTTTGAAGGCTGGAAAAACGTTGAAAGAGACTCGAAACTGAGGAAATATGATACAAGTTACTTCCAGTAATTTTCTACTCTAAGAAATCGTGCAGTGAAGAATGTGAATTTCGATAATATGATCATTTCAATATATTGCAATCTCGATATATTTTCGATATGATACTTTCGATATGATAATTTTAAGATGATATATTCGTTACGATAATATTGAGACAAAAAGTTGAATCATCAGTTCAAACAACGTTCTATGAACAGAGACTTTGACTCACTACTCACATGCCTGGTACTTACGGTGTTGTTGCTCCTGCCAGATTCGGCAAAGTTTCTCAAGGCAGTTCGGTTTCCTAATTATTCCTTTATAGTTAACAACATTGTCTTGAAAATTTGCGAAAGGACTACGCTTATACTGTTGGATGAATTGGACGAGGTTAACAACTCGACGGAATATTAAGGAGACCGAACTGCCATGAGAAACTTTTCCGAATCTGGCAGGAGCAACGGCACCGTAAGTGTCAGGCCTCTGAGTAGTAACCAGTTCTACTTAGGGAGCAAACGCGTCATATGTCCATTTCTCATGCATGAAAAGCGTGAGTGAGACAGCTTTTGAAAATTAGGTATGTCGAGTGGTTAAGCTGGTTTGTTAATCATCATACTAGCGATATAAAATAAATACTTAAATAATATTTTTGTATCTGTGAAAGACGTGTGACCAAATTTTGGAAAGAAAAAGGGAAAAGGACACATTGCGCTTGACCCCAGATTAAATAATGATTACTACTTGCAGGCCGTTGCGGTGCCGTTGCTCCTGTCAGATTTGGAGAAGTTTCCCATGGAAGTTCGGTCTCTTAATTATTTTTTCATGGGTAACAACATTGTCTTGAAAATTTGAAAATGGACTATGCTCATACTCTTAGATAAATTAGACAACGAGGTTAACAATTTCAAGGTATAATTAAAAAGCCAAACTGCTATGGGAAACTTTTTCGAATCTGGCAAGAGTAACAGCTCTGGAAGTTTCCGGCCTCTAAATAGAAATCAGTCTTTATTCAGAGTGCAAGCGCGACATGTCCTTTTCTCACATACGAAAAATGTGAGCGAGACAGCTTTTGAAAATAAAGTACGTTAGAAAGGTTAAGCTGGTTTGCTGATCATCATAAGAACGATACAAAATAAATATATAAACAATATTTTTGTATTTGTAAAAGAAGTGTGATCAAATTTAGGAAAGAAAAAGGGAAAAGGGAAAAGGACTCGTTGCGCTCGCGCCCTGAGTGAAAAACTACCACTTGCAGGCCTGGCACTCCCAGTGCCGTTGCTCCTGCCAGATTCGAAAAAGTTTCCCATGGCAGTCCGGTTTCCTTATTACCAGAGAGCAACGTTAGTAATTTTTGAAAAAAAAACCATTGAGGCTTATGCGCTAGAAAAAGAGCAATAAAGAGCAATTTCAGTTTGAAAGTTTGAAATATACTGAAAGAGAATTGAAACTGAGGAAATATGAAATTAGAATATATTTATTAGACTATAAAGAATGTTTGGATCATTAAACGATGTTAGATTAGGAGGATCATAATTTCCAAGATATGAAGTTGTAAGGATCGCTTTAACGGGAACTCAATTGCGTGATAAATCAGAGTGTGGTTGGCAACCACTCCCGTCACACGTAATACCTTACGAGTACCTTCGAAGATGTACCGGTGAGACTTTGCCAAGTCTGTAAACTTTACGGTGTACCGATTGCGGGTAACGCTTGTCGAAAGTTTTACGACGTGATTACTTGAAACGAAAATTACATTGCTTTCGATACCTCCTCTTCCCAATGACATATATATACACCTGTGTGAGAAAGCAACCATTCTCCAAATGTTACGATCAACTTTTTGCAATTCTTTCAGCTGAAGTGAACATCTTCTTTACTACTCTTACAAGCCTCTTCAATATCCAGACAAAAGCTTCATAATCTTATCTAATATCAACAAACTTTCTCGTTCTTACATTTTAATCATTATTATTTATTAATCAACAATTGAAGAGTGACAGTAAACTGAGAAAAAAGTTTGAATCAAACAAAACAAAAATTGTTTGATACCATGTGATTGAAAAAAAAAACTGTTTTGAGTGAATTAACAGAACATTTATTCAATTTTAGTAAATGAAAAATATGTTCCTCATTCATTCAAGCAAATAACTTTTTAATACGATTTGTTTGATTGAAATAAATTATTCGCTTGAATTAAATATATTTGAATTCATATGAATATTTGTTTCTCATTCAAACCAAAAATATAGTCAGCAAATCGAAGATACGATATTTCTTTAAAAATCGATACGAGCACAAAGCAGGCTTAAGCAGGTAAAAGAGAAATAATTTTCAACCAACAAAAATGAATTTTCAACAAAATAGTTACATTTTTAACAGAATAAATTCATTTTCAAAAAAATACATGAATTGTCAACTAAAACAGATAAGTTTTCAACCAAAAATGGAATTGTCAAATTTTGGGCTGAAAAATTAAGGTTCAACCAATTCAAAACGAATTTTCAACAAAAGAGTTCAATTTTCAACCAAAAAAAGGTTTTGAAATTAAAATGATGAATAAACAAACAAACAAACTTAACACAGTAGTTCTAGTTTCAACTAAGCAATTGAATTCTCAAAGAAAAATGTAACAGTTGATATTTCAACCAAAAAAGATTCTAATTTGAAACCAAAAACAGTTGAATTCAACCAAGTAAGACGAATTTTTAACAAAAAAGTTAAGAATCCTTAATCACAAAAGATTATTTTTCAACCAAGCAGTTGCATTTTTAGCAAAAAAAAAAAAATGAAATTTCTACAGCAGATGAATTTTTAAAACAATAAGACGTGTTTTTATTCAAGAAAGATTTTTCAGTCAATAAAGAAAAAAATAACCATGAAGATCAATTTTTACTCCAAAAAAAAACAACGAATTTTCAACCAAAAATAAAATAATTAAATTTTTAGTTAAAGAATGAATGTTCAACCAAGGAAAAACGAATTTTCAACAAAATAGTTCAATTTTCAACCAAGGAAAAAGGTTTTTGAAATAAAGTGATAAATCATCAACCAACAAAATAAATCTTTAACAAAGTAGTTCAACTTTTAACTAAGTGTAGTTGAATTCTCGAAGAAAAATGTAATAGATGATATTTCAACAATAACAACAAAATTCTAACAAAGTTCAAATTTCAACTAAGTAGTTGAATTTTCAAAAAGAAAAATGTAATATTTAACATTTCAAAAACAAAAATTATTTGAAACCAAGAACAGTTGAATGCAACCAGGATTTTTTTGCAATTTGTTGCACTTTTGGCCATAAAAGATTTTTGAGCCAGAAAGACGAATTTCAACGAAGAAAAATAGTTCAGTCTACAAAGCAAAAAATTGGATCCAAAATGTAGAATTTGTATGAAAAAAAACTAATTTCCTACATAGTTGAATTTTTAAACCGAAAATATGAATTTTGAACAAAAAAGTTAATTTTTGACCAAATAGTTGAATTTTCAACCCAAAAATACAAAATTTTGAACAAAAATGTTGAATTTTCAACCAAAAAGATTGACTTTTTTATTTTCAACAACATTGTTGAAGTTTGTGAACAATAATAAAATTATATTTTCATTTCCTAAGTTTATAAATTATGCAATTATCTTTTTCGAGGTCAAAATTTTCAATTAAATAATTCAGTATAATCTGTACAATGTGTTAATCATTTTAGATACTTTTCAAAACTTCAAATGTTTTACAAGCAGTTATTTATCTTCCTTTCTGTTTAAATATGAGTAAAATTCCACACGTGTCAAGCTGTTGGAATTGAATTGAACAGTCACGATGAGGCTGCATCAATCAGGATATAGCGCAAAAAATCAAAAAATCTGGACCGCGATGAAAACTCAGGACATGCCCTGATAAAAGTCGGACACCTGGTCACCCTAGTTCTAGAACATGTTGCACTCAAATCTGATGGCCGAAAGGGCGGCTGTGCTCAGTCAAGCGTGACAAACAGCATGAGGGCCACACTCTCAGCGCTTTAGTTGCATCAGTTTGCAACATGCGTCCAAATCTAACAGAAATTATTCATGCGGCCCTGCCTGTTTACGTTTGTATTCCGCCAATTTAGTATCAAGGTCAAGGCAAGCCATGTACAAAACCGGTCTTATATCGGGAGATGAGTGTACCTTGTGTTTTCATAACAGTTTCAGAACTGTTCTGTAACCATGTTTGCTGCTCTCTTAAACTGAACCAGTGAAATTGTCACTGGTTGAATCAGTATTTTGAATTATCACTGGTGAACCAGTGACTACTGGTACTGAGAAACCAGTGAACCTCACTGATTAAACCAGTGCCGGAACTCCACTGAATGAACCAGTGAATTCTCACTGATTGTCAGTGACACACTTCTGGCTGTTTCAACCAGTGGGATTTCACTGGAAATCAGTTAGATTTCACTGGTTCATTTTAAGAGAGTGGGTTGATCTTAACTATGCGTGGATAATGATTGCATTCCTGAGTGACGTTTGAAAGTGGTTGAACCAATCGTTCCGTGATGAAGCAGTTGAACGATCGCGAATATCCCTGGGAATTTATTGTGCTCTGATATCATAAGTAAAACGTAAACGCCTGACAAAAGGCCTATAACATTCGAACCTTGGCCGTGCTAATAGGTTGATACGCTCGATAGTGTCCTCCTTGCTGTGCACTCGACATTGTGCATTATCTGCTTCCTGAGTTCAAACCGCACGGAACATTAAACAAACGTTGTTCCTGATGTTATTTTTTTCGGTCTACTGGTATTTATGTATTAATACTATTAAAGCATTAACATATTTTTAGTATGTGAAAAAATTATTTCTTAGCTCCACAGCACTCAGAAAAATGTTTGTTTGAATCAAACAAACATTAGTTTCACCCTATATCAAAGATAGAATTTGTTTGATTCAAATAAAATTGGTTTGATGTACACAATCGTGTGTTTGAATGAAATGAACTTTATTTATTTGAATTGGTGAAATAATTGGTGCTAAAATTAAATTTCTCGGTCACGTCGTATGTAATAACACTATTCAAGCAGGGTGTCAAAACTTGCAAACCCTAGAATTCTCAAGGAATTTTTGTATACCTGAAAAAAACCTGGGAATTTGAGAGCACTTTTTTTAAAGCCAGTGAATTTGTTCGAGAGGTTGCTTAATTTTTTTTTAAATTCTAATATAAAATTATATAACAATGCTTCCTGATTTGTAAAGGTAGCTTTATAACATTGGATTGAACTATTTTGTTGAAAAAGCTCTTTTTGTTAGGAAATTAATTTTTTTAATTGAAAATTGAACTATTCTATTTTTGGTTGAACATTTGTCTTTGTTTTGATTGAAAAATATTTCTTAGCTGAAAATGTAACTCTATTGGTTGAAAATTCGTCTTTTTTGGTTGAATGCAACTGTTTTTTAATTAAAATTAAAATATATTTTGGTTGAAATATCAACTATTACATTTTTTATTAAAAGTTCATATTTTTGGTTAAAGATTCATCATTCTAATTGAAAACTCATCTCTCTGGTTTAAAATTGAACTATGTTGTTGCAAATTTATTTTTGTTGTTGTTAAAAATTAATTTTTTAACTGAAAATTCAACTATTTGAGTTCAATATTGAAATCTTTTGTTAAAAATGAGTTTTTTTTTGGGTTGCAAATTAATTTTGTAAACTGAAAATTTAACTAATTTAACTAAACATTCCACAACTTTAGTGAATAATCATCTCCTTGGATGAAAATCAATTTTTTTGAATGAAAATTTATTAATTCAATTTCTGGGTAAAAATTTATCTTGTTTAGTCAAAAATTCATGTGTTTTGTAACGAATTTGTCATTTTATTCAAACATTTATCTTTTTGTTTGAAATTAAACTATGTACCAGACTTAAAAATATATCACTTTATTTGAAAATTAATCTATTTTGTAGAAAATTCTTTTTTTTTCTTGAAAATTCATTTTTTCAGCTTAAAATTTATCTGATCCATTTTTTATTGAAAATATCTTTTTTATTTCAAAATTTGTCTTTTTGGTAAAAATTAATCTTTTTGGTTGAAAATTCCACTACTTGGTTGAAAATTCTCAATTTTTATTAAAAATTCATCGTTTTTGTTGAAGATTTAACTATTTTGTTGAAAATTTGTGTTTTTTTTTTCTTGGAAATTAATTTCTTTGACTGAAAATTCAACCATTAAATTTTTTGTGAAAAATGTTTTTTTTTTAGTTGAAAATTCATATATTTTGTTGAAAATTCGTCTTTTTTGGTCAAAAATTAATATCCTTGGTTAAAAATTCACTTTTTTATTTGAAAACACAATTATTTCGATTAAAGACTCCTATATTTAGTTGAAAATTTATCTTTTTGGTTCAAACTTCAACCATTCCAGTAGAAAATTCGTCACCTTGAAAATTCAACTATTTTATTGAATATAGGTATTTTTTATTTTGAAAATGTATTTGATTCAAACTGAAAAAATTGAACGTCTTCATTTTGAGTTGAAAATTTATATTTTTTACTTAAAAATTCAACTATTTGGTTCAAAACTTATCTTTTTTAGTAGAAGATTTAATCATGTGGTTAAAACTTCGTGTATTTTGTTAAAAATTTGTCTTTGTTGTACACATTTGCACACATATTAATTTTACTTAAAAGGATATATTTCCCTATTTTCATGACAAATATCCCTATTACCCTGGTTTGACAGGGTTTCTAGTCACCTTGAAAATATCTTTCTGTAAAAATATTATGTCATATACGTCCAGAATTCGCAGTATATAAAGATAAAATAAAAATTCGATTTAAATATTATTTAAATTCAAGAAATGATTATATCTTTATAGTATTATTTATTTAGTTAATAAATAGTGATGAGATATATAAGAATATCTTTCAAAATAACTGGTCAAAGCTTCCCAAATTAAACATATTAATCAAATTACTAAAATTATGTATCACCAGGAAATCACTTAGTCTTTAATAATGTGACTTTCACAAATAAGAAAACAGTTTTTGTATTTTACATATGAATAGTACTATTTTAAAATATATACATATTTGAAAGGAGTAAAATAAATATTCATAATAAGAGAAATGGTATACACTATACGTATTTCGAAATTCTTAAGATACCTAGAAAAAACCTGGAATTCTCAGGGAATTTTTTCCAGGATTTGAGTAGACACCCTCATTAAAACATTATTACATTTTAAGTCTGTGAGAAAAACAAATCCCAGCGGAACTAAGAGAGAATTTTTTTCAGAGATTACAAAACTTAACAAATAATTGTTCCTTACGTTTTTTTCCTGAGTCTATTGATATGTATTAATACTATTAGAGCATTATTAGATTTATAGTTTGTAAAAAAGTTATCTCTTAGATCCACCGGGATCTAAGTGAGAGAAAAAATTCTGCTGAGCTAAGAGAGAATTTTTTTCACGGACTAAAAATATATTGATGCTTCAATAGTAGAAATAAATACAGTAGACCGAGAAAAATAACATTCGGAACAATATAGAAAAAACCACCCTAGAGTAGATAGGAAAAATTCCATGCAAAAATCGCATGCCAATAAAGCTTACATATTCATATGGCTATTCCTACAGGAAAGAATATCAGGAATTTATTCAACTAGCTGTATTAAACATTTGTATTACACCTTATCAAAGGCAGGATTTTGACACATGTATCCATCAAAAGACAATTTTATGCATTTTCTTATCTCTGATATTTAGTGATATTAGTACGATCGGTGCGAGATTTTTAATCATCATGCCACTTACCCTAACTTGTGATGATAGAGGAAGATTCCCTAAAACAACTAAAATTTCTGAGCTTCTTAATAACTACAAATTTACATTATTTTTCAGATGATTATTAACAAAAAATGAAATGTAAAAACACCATATCAAAATTAACCAAAAAAATACAACCTCTGACTTGAAACAAATGCGAGATCATCGCGGAGATGCCAATTTTGACAGTGAAATTTTTCGCAAATTTTTGATTATCTGTTCTTGATTATCTGCTGTAAAAAATCTAATGTTAAATAAAAAGTCCTCAAACATTTATAAATAATAAAGAACGAACGCTTTGTGTCAACATATATTGTTCATTAAACTTTGATTCCAAGGTCACAAAAATGTTTCATTGGGTTGAAAAGTATGAATAAAGACAAGGCGATTTTTTTTCATTGAAAAAATTAATTTTGTCCTCTCACACAATAATGAATTGAAATTTTTTGATGGAAATTTCAGTTAATTAAGAATATATAATGTAAATCATTATCTACTGTAGGATGGTTTCCACTGTTTAAGAAACTGTAGTAGCGAAAAAATGACAAGTTCTTGCTTGTCGATATCACCTACATACTAAATAATTCTTCTCTACGACACTACCGATATAAATAATTTAGCTACTTTAATAATTTGCAGAAAATTTGCATAGAGGTGAAACAAATTATATTATTCAAGTACTAATAATAAAGAAGTTTTCAAAATGTAAAATTGAAATTGAACATATTTTTTCACATTATCTGTTTTCTACCCCAATATTTTTTAAATGTTAAAAATGAACTTCAATGTTTATTCAAACAATTATGCTCTAGCTTATAAAATTAAAAATTATCAAAATTCCAATTAATTTATCTCAGGCTTCAAAGTCTTCAATCTATTCTCCTCTTTCGGTCTGAAAATTCAACTGTTTTGCAGAAAATTCGCCTTTCTGGCTTGAAAATTCAATAATTTAGTTAAAATTTATCTTCTTTTTTGGCTGAAAAATCTTTCTTGGTTGAAAATTCAACTGTTTTGTCAAAAATTACTTGAAATGTTGAGATTTTGAAGCATTTCCCCTGATTCAGTGCATTTTGGCCCGTAAAATCTATTATCGATACAGTTTTTAAAAAAATGTAACATACATACAAAAGGTGCACCTTTTTTTAGTCCAAAATGTGAAACATTTTTGGCCCTATTTCCAATATCAAAAGAGAGAGAAAGAAATTAACAGTTTTTTGGCAGTTCTAAAAAAAATTAATCCGGGGTGTGAAAATACTGATAAATTGATTGCAAAAACTAATTTACGAATTTGAAATTAAATCTGAGCAACAGTGAAGCCTGCACGTGGAATCTCCTCGTGCTCGATTAAATCTGGGAACTTTCTCGACTGTAATGGTGCATCGGGTCAGATTGTGGCCGTGTCGCATTGCGGCGTTACGGTCAATAGGACCCAATATTGACCTCGAAAAATTACAGAAAATGCTTGCAAACGACTCGATGTTGGACTAAATTTCAAACGAAGCCAATTCTACATTCGAGCCTTTTCCAAAATTTTAATGGCCGCTACAAATTATTCTATCTACTACCACGCCACCGCCAAGAAAAGTAGCATCACTTTTGATAAAACTGCACTTTTATTGTTCCTGATCTCAAAAAGTGCTTCCCTGAAAGATTTTATTACCAATCTACATATTTTTATATGCTAAGATTACTATTTTCATTGTAAATCGAAATCATTTTTATGAAACTGTTGAAAGCAGAATAAGTTCGAAGTTAAACAGATTTTTATAAACTTTATAAGGAATCGAGTTTTTTATAGTAATTAATAGAAATAATAAATTATTAGAAAATAATTTGGAATTTTAGTATTCGACATACAATAAAATTTTAATTGCAGGATATTTGCAATTTTATCATTTAAGATTCAAGTATTGAAAACTGAAAATTTTTACAATAAGTCTTTTACAGAATAAAACGTAATGATATTGAAATAAAGAATTTTGAATGCTAGTGCTTGAAATTAACTATTGCCTATTAAAGTGAAAATTTCAAGGTATGACTAAGAATCAAAATTCAAAATATTCATAATAGCACAATTTCAAAAACCATTTTTGAGACGTGAACAAAATTTACTGCATTAGTAAACCTGAGAAGATTTGAAAGATCTTCAAATTTTGTATTTGTTACTGCGATAGAAAAATGCCAAGGCTATAATACTGAATTTACAAAATTTAAAATAATTTTTTTCTTAGAAACTAGACATCAAACAATGTTTTTCTCCAAAATACTCCTTGAAAGCAGTAATATAAATTAACATAATTTTAAAAATTCATTGTTCAAATCATCTCCCGTTACAACGGAGATTTGAAAATAAATCAGTCTCAATTAAACATTTTTTTCAAGCTGAAGGATTTTAAGAAAAAATTGAAATAGCTTAATATCTTCTGTTTAGGTTTTTGGCTAGAAAATTCATAGAATGTTCTATGGCTGAAATTATGAATAAATAAAAAATTTGTTCAATTTAGAATTTGTGGGTTTTTCCCAAAAAATATTTTTCGTCATTTAGGAATTTTTTTTTGCAATTTCGGAACGTTTTAAACACAGCGAAATTTTTTTTCTTTCAAAGAAAAATAATAACATTTTCCTTTACTTCAAGCTGAAGAAATTTGAGGTTCGACTTATTCAACTGTTTTCAGAAAATCGTGCATGAAACTCAATCCAAAAACCAAGCAGAGGCAGTCGGTCGTCTTCTCTTTTGACACTTTTAATTGTCACAAACATTTGAAAATTGAAGAAAGTGCACAAGTCAAAGTGATTTTTATTTCTGAAATAGCTAACTTTACCCAAGTTTTTAACCTTAATTCTTAACCAAGAAGATGAATGTTCAACACAAAAGATTAATTTTCTTCCCAAAAAGACGAATTTTCAACAAATTACAAGCCTTCTCTACCAAATAGTTAAATTTTCAACGTATGAAAGATAAATTTTGAACTAAATATGGAATAGTTAATTTTTCAGATAAGAGAATGATACAAAAAAAAATTTAATAAAGTAGTTCAACCAATTAGTTGAATTTTTCACCAAAAAAAAGATCAATTTTTAATAAAATATTTACATTTTGAACAAAAAGATAAATTTTCTACCAAGAAGATTGAAGTTCTACCAAAAAAGACGAATTTTTAAGAAAATATATGAATTTACAACCAAATAGTGGAATTTCCTACCAAAATAGTTAAATTTTCAAACAAAAACATGAATTTTTAACCATATAGTTTAATTTTGTACCGAATTGTTGAATCCCCCGCGCCCCCCCCCCCCGAAAATCTAAATTTTCAGGAAAAAAGTTAATTCACAATCAAATAGTTAAATATTTAACTAAAATTATGAATCCTCAACTCAAATAAAATACTGTTGAATCCAACCAAAAAAGAAGCATTTTCAACAAAACAGTTAAATCCTCAACAAAAACAGAGCATTTCTCATCGAAGAGCTGCATTTATAACCAAAATGCTAAATTTTCAACCAAGAAAATTAATTTTCCACCAAAAATACAAGTTTTCAAAAGGGATCAACTTTCAAACAAAAATAGAATTGTTATGTATATTTTCAGTTACAAAATTAATTCTCCATCATAAAAAAAAAACGAATTTTCAACAAAACATATGAACTAGAGTTTAATTTGTAACTAAATTTTTCAACTAAAATTATGAATCTTAATAAAAATGTTTTCCAAAAACAGTTACACATTCAGCCAATTAGTTGAAGTTACAAATGAGAACATAATTTTTCAACCAACAAGATTAATTTTCTACCATATTATAGACGAATTTTCAACAAAATGCAAGAGTTCTCAACAAAAAAAAGTTCGATTTTCACCTAAAAAAGGTCAATTTTCAACCAAATAGTTGAACTGTTAACTGAGTAAGATGAATTTTCAACGAAAAAAGGCACAGTTAAATTTTCAGTTGAAACAAAAAATTCAATAAAAAATGAAACGAATTTTCATACAGAGATGAATTTTCAACACAAAAAGAAAAATAATGTCGAACAAAGTAGTTCAAATTTCAACCAAGCAGTTGAATTTTTGACCGCAAATGGTAATTTTTTAAGACAATTGTTGTTTATTCAACAAAATAATTAAATTTTCAATAAAAAAATTAACTTTTATCAAAAAATAGTTGGCTTTTCTTATTGGATTCTTTGACTCTACACTAGGGTGTCCCGAAATTTTGTTTGATTTTCATGCATAACGCCGGGAAATTGGTTCGAATTCACAACAAAATAAATGCATTTTTTTAATGATATTTAGTTCTGCAAGCCCCGTGATGTTTGACACGTATTTCCCATAAAAAAGAGGTTTTTGTACATTTTATTCAGAATCATCAATATTAGGTTAATCCAATTAAAACTCAATGTTTCTTTTAACGATTAGCTATAAAATACGAATTGACACTTATTTTCTAAATATCACTTACATAGGTTTGTTTTATAGGTTCCCATAAAACCCTATAAGTGAAAAACTTGGTTTTGCGAGTTTGTGGCGCTGATTATGATTTTTCGCAGTTTTTTGAATACAAATTGTTTCTAATACTTAAAACACTACTTTGTATTGATAATTATATGTTCTCATGAATTGTTTAAACAATTTATTTTTTCTTACCAATTTTCTAACAGAATAGAGTTATAAAGTTGTGACTTTTCCTAATTTATCTATTTACTTTCAACTTTTGAGTTAGATCAAGTCAATAATCAATTATATTCAACAGAAATGCTTGTTCGAACAGTTTATTATTATTTATAATAATCCTATTTTAGAACAATGCTAGAAAGTTACAGTTTTTTCTGCAATTTTCCACTTTTGGTCCACTTTTCAATTAAAGTAGGGTAATAATTGATACAATCTTACAAACCTAATTGTTCAAACAAATTCATATTGCTTATAACTATCTTCTCCTATATTAATATTAAATTTAATCCATTATTGGTTTGCTCTAACTAAAAAGTTGACAATAATTTGAAAATTTCGGGAAAAACCGCGACTTTATAAGTCTATTTTAAAAGAAAATTGCTAAAAACAATAATAAATTGTATCAACAATTTATATAAACATCATATATACGCGAAAGAAAAAGCACATTAAAAAAATATTGAAAAAGGCAAGAAGAACTGGATTTAAGTAATCCGGCGTAATTGATGTAACTGGGAATAATTCCAGTAATTCGGATAATCCAATTTTAAGCCGGCGTAATCCAGTTGTAAGCCAGAGTTATCCAGATGATTCTGAACATGTCAAATAATCCACTTGTAATCCAGTTTATTCGAATTAGTTTAGATAATCCAAGTAATTAAGATTTAATACAGAGTAAATCGAAGTAACTTAGGTATTCCAAGTAATCAAGATGGAATACAGAGTAATCCCAGTAATTGAGAGTAATTTATATAAGTAACCCAAGTAGTTTTGAACTATTTATAAGAAATTTCTTGTTAAAAATTAATTTTCTGAATTGAAAATTTAACTATTCCATTTTCGATGAAATTTTTTTTTTTAGTTGAGAATTGAACTACTTGGTTTAAATATAAACTACTTTGTTAGAAATTGATTTTTCCGGTTGAAAATTCTTGGTATAGTTGATATAAGTTTGGTTAAAAACTTAACTGTTCTATTGAAGATTAATTTCTTTTAGTTAAAAATTAATTTTTTTAACTGAATATGTACCTATTTCATTTTTCGTGACAACTTAGCTTTTTCATTTGAAAATTCAATATTTTGTTAAAATTTTATTTCTCTGCTATAAAATAAAACTTTTCCCTTGAAAATTCATCTCTTTCTGTTAAAAATTGAACTATTTAGTTGAAAATTCGTTTTTTCTTTTGGTAAAACATTAATCTTTACAAATAAAAATTTAATTATTCTATTCTTGATTATAAATGTATCGCTCTCAGTTGAAAATAAAAATATTTGGTTAAAGAAGGTAAGCATTATGTTAAAAATTCATCTTTTATAGTTGAAAATTAAATTTTTTGGGTAAAAATTGAACTACTTGATTAGAAGTTGAAATACTTTGTTAATAATTCATCTTTTGGGTGAAGGAGCACCCTTTTAGTTGAAAATTTATCTCTTTGCTTGAAAATTTAACTATTTTTGTGAAAAGTCCTGCTTTTTTGGTTAAAAATTTATTTTTTCAAATGAAAGTTTAACTATCGCAGTTGAAGATCTATTATGTTAGTTAAAAATTCATCTCTTTGGTTGAAAATAATTCGACTTTGTTAAAATTCCAACAATTTTGTTAAAAAGTATCCTTTTTGGTTGAAAAGTCAACTCGTTTGTTGAAAATGCATCTTTTGGTTAAGTATTTAACTAAGTTGTAGAAAATTCATCTTTCTGGCTTGGCTTTGACTGTTTTTAATTAAAAATGCATTATAAAACACAATTGAGAAAGTCTGTTTTATGTGCATTTATTGACCTAGAAAATGTATTTGACAAGGTGAATAGAAGTAAACTTTGGGAAGTCCTTAAAGAATACGGAGTCAATCGATTACTCCTACAAGCAATAAAAAGAATATATACAGGTAGTAAAGCGAGTGTAAGGGTTAATGGGAAACTGAGTGACTGGTTCGATATTATGCAAGGCGTAAAACAAGGATGCGTTATGTCCTCGTGGCTATTTATCATACTTATGGATAAGTGTCCAAGAATGGCCCTCTTCGACGAAGAACGTGCAGATCTTGAAACAGTGAAGGTACGTGGGTTAGCTTTCGCAGATGACAAGATTGTTATGGCAGAATCATTCGAGGACTTGCAAAGAATGTTGAATAGATTTAATACAAGCATGAAGAACATGAGCCTCAAAATTAAAGTAAATAAAACGAAAATCATGGTGTTTGAAGGAAAACGTGGAAAAACAATGTGCAACATTGTCCTAAATGATGAGAGACTGACGAAACAAGTGTATAAGGGTGTAAATGACAGAATGCCCAGAGGAAGACCGCCGAAAGAATGGTTAGAATGTGTGAATGAGACCTTAATCTAAAAAGATATAAGAAGCCATAGAAGCACGAGACGTTGCATGGAAAAATGCATGGACGTGAAGGAAGCTAGAGAAGTATGCCAGGACAGAAAAGTGTGGCGAAAAATAGTTTATAGAAAGAATGTGCGTAGAGTGAATGACGCCTGAAACAAAAGACCTTGGATACTAATGGGCCCAAGCGGGCAACCACACATAACTAGAGAGATTGATCAGCAACCTGGGTCGGAGCAGTGTTGCGGAACGAGCGTTTAATTTAAATAAATAACACAAGAATTCTAGATCAATCTAAAAAATCTATACCCCCTACCTCACATTACTCCTTCCTTCACCGAGCGAGTCACGCCTACCCGGAAGGGGAAATAGCTTAATAGTTTAATAATAATATTAATTAATAAAAATTAAAATCTTCTCTGGTTGAAATATGAACTGTTGCGTTTTTTTTGTTGGAAATTCATATTTTTTGGTTTAAAATTTAATTATTTGGTTGCAAAATCGTTCTCTCAGGGTTGGTAATATAACCATTCAATTTTTGGTGAAAAATCTATCTTTATTTTTTTATTTTATTTTTTGAACTGAATGTTCAACTATCCCAGTTGAAGTTTCACCATTTTAATCAGAAATTTATCTGTTCGGTTGAAAATTCATGTATTTTGTTAAAAATTTGTCTTTTTGGCTGAAGATTCAACTATTTTCTTGGAAATTCGTCTTTCTTGGTTGATTTCAACTGTTTTGGATTAGAAATGAAAATATATATGTTGTGGTTGAAATATCAAGTATTACATTTCTTGTTGAGAATTTATCCGTTTTTGTTGAAAAATCATTTTTTTGATAGAAAATTGTTTTAAGTTTTTTTTTTTTGGTTGAAGATTCCTAATTTCAGTTGAAAATTCATCTGTCTCGTCAAAAATTGAAATAATTTTTTTTGAAAAGTCGTTCTTTCTTGGTTGAAAATTTATTCTCCAACTGAAAGTTCAACCATTTCAGTTGAAGACTCATAATTTTAGTTGGAAATTTATCTCTTCAACTATTTTGTTCCAAATTCAACTATTTGGTTGAAAATTTATATATTTTCTTGAAAATGCATCTTGTTTGGTAGAGATTTAATCTTCTTTCTCGAAATGTATCCCTTTGTTCTGAAAATTGAACTACTTGGTGTGAATTTTGAAGCTTTCTCAGAATTTTTTAAAAAAGATTGCAAGAGACTGGAGAAATTTATTCAAGATTCCTTGGAAAATTTTAAATCCTTTTTTATTTTGGGAAACTAATTTTTAAAGATAATTTAAAAAGATCTTAAAACATTCCAAAAGATTTCTAAAAACTATCAGTCTAGTCTGCTGAGAGGCAGATAGTAGGGAAAGGGGGGGACTGGCGTGCATTTTTAAGCTTTTTTCTGAGACTTAAATTACTTCATTTTTGGCTAATATTTATTTTTTTTAGGTGGAAATGCAACTATTTGGTGAATTGATGTTACATTCTCGACCACAGTAATTAGTTAATTTCTGATGTTAAATTGTGTCGATTTTACTGGTCCAATAATTTTTTAGACAAAAAATCCACCCCAGTCTGGATTTTTTTTCGTTTATCCAACAAATTATTTGGTTAGTATCGTCGACAAAATTTAACATCAGAGATTATTCTACTACTCGGTTGAAAATTTATGCATTTTGTTGAATATTCGCCTTTTTGGTAGAAAATCAATCTTCATGCTCGAAAATTTATCCATTTGTGTTGAAAATTGAACTTTTTTGGTCAAAAGTTAAAATCTATTATTTAAAAATTAAACTATTTTGTTGAAAATTTGTTGTGTTTTTCTGGTTGAGAATTAATTTTGTTTAATGAAAATTTAACTTTCTATTTTTAATTGTAAATTTATCTTTCGAAGATGAAAATTAAAATATTTTGTTGAAAATTCAACTACTAGGTTGAATGTTGAACTACTTTTTTTTAAATTTATTTTTTGGTTTGAAGATGCATAATGTTAGTTAGAAGTACACCTCTTTCGTTAAAAATTTAACTATGTTGGCAAAAAATCGGTGTTTTTCTCTTAAAAATTTATTTTTTATCTGAAAATTTAACTTATCTGGTTAAAGCTTCATCATTTAAGTTGAAAATTCATTTGTTTGTTTTAAAATTCAATTTTTTCAACTGAAAATTTCACTATTGTATTTTTGGTGCAAAATGGATCTTTTTAAATTCAAAAATTTAACTACTTGGTGGAAAATTCAACTGTCTACTTTGTTGAAAACTCAACAATTTTGTAAAAGTATTTTTTTTATGAAGATTCTTCATTTTAGTTTAAACTTCCTCTCGTTGGTTAAAAATGTAACCATTCCATCGAAAATTTGTCTTTTTTGGTAAAAAAATCCTTTTCTTGATGGAAAATTGAACTATTCGGTTAAAAGTTCATTTATTTTGATGAGAATTCAACAATTTTGAACTTTTCGGTTGAAAATTCATGTATTTTGTTGAAAATTTCGTTTATCGGTATTAAATTAATCTTTTTCGTTAAAAAATCCAGTTTTTAGTTGAGAATACAACTATTTCGTTGAAAGTTGAACTATTATGGTAAAAAATTGTAGATTCTTTATTGAAAATTTATTTTTTATCTGAAAATTCTACTTATCCGCTTAAAGATTCATCAGTTTAGTTGAAAATTCATCTTTGCGATTGCAAATATAACTGTTTTGTAAAAAATTAACAATGGAAGTTTTGGTTAAAAATTTATAATTTTTAGTTAAGAGTTTAACTATCCGGTTGAAAATTCATGCATTTCGTTGAAAATTTCTCTTTTCGGTATAAAATTAACGGAGTGTCACGTCGTCCCGAAATTCGGGATGAGTAGTGAAGTATTTTTCATTAGCTTGGCTAGTCGTCCCGAATTTTCGGGACGACTAGTCCATCCCCTTTTCCAACTTCCTCAATTTTTTGGGACGACTAGCAGTCTAAAATTAATCTTCTTGGTTGAAGGTTTAACTATTTGGTTGAAAGTTTATCTATTTTGTTGACAATTCTACAAATTTGTTGAAAAGTCATCCTTTTTGATTTAAAATTCGCATAAGTTTAGTGTAGGCGGAGTAATCCATCTAGTGTAATCCAGAATAATCCTACGCAATTCGATGTAATGTTAAGTAATTATGAGTTTTTCTTTATATATGATTTATTAATAATAATAGTTACAATAAATTCTGCTGCAAATCCAGGATCTAAAGATTTAACCAATATCGCTAGCTTTGCTCCTAACAATATTTGTAGCTAGATCAAGGAAAAATATCGCTGCTTTAGCAATACATTTTTTCCGTGTGACACCTGCAGAAAATTGTTGAAAATGCATAGTCCCTTCAGCCCTAATAAAGGTAATATGAAAAATACGAGAAGGAAATAGCATATTTGAAAAGAGGAGAAAAAGGAAAAAAGGGGGAAAAAGGAGAAAAAGCCAAGAAAAACTGGATTTAAGTGATGAATAATTCAAAGGGAAAGTTGCATTCATCGAGTACCTCGCGTGTATTATCCAGCGTCGTTTTCTGGAATAAATATGAAATACGTATCGCATATCGATCGACGTTTTTCCTAGACTGCCTTGTTCTTCATCTCTCACGAAGGCCTCAGAACTATCCTTCCTCCCAAACTAACCCCCATTGCGCAATTTCCAGAATATGCTCGTCCGCAATCGGTTTTGTCTTTAATAGCTCACCAGGCACTGGAATCATTGAATTTCAATGTAAAACAAAGCCATTTGATCGTCCAACGGTCCCAAAAAGGGCTTTTATCGCCTCGCCTCGCCACATCGTAAATCTTCACAGAGTATATTTTAATCACCGGGTCACCGTCGAAAATCATTTTCTTCAAGAAGAAGTCCTGAAGTGGGTCGAGCTTAATCGAGTGTCCAATCGCAAAGGGGAGACAAGTTTCATTTCTCTCTCTCAAGTAATGTCAACGAGGAGTCGTTACATATTGAGTTGTGAGGAAGCTTTCTGATATTTTCTACTTTTTACAAGAACTAGAACATTGTGCGTGCTAGGCGCGCACAAATTACCCTATTTTCAAAGAAAAAAGTTGGTTAATTTTTCAGAAAAGTAACAGGATACATTTTTTTTAGATTTTACAGAAAAATGTTATATGACTCGAGAACGTTGTATATAGAAATTTCTGTAGGAATTTTCACTGACGCGTCACTAAAGCTTTATGCAGAAGCCTTTTTTAAATTTTTCTAAACAGGAAGAGAAATTTCAGCAACGGTAACGGCATCAGTGTTCTGCCGTCCTGATGAAGAAACTTTACAACTGAATTTTTATCAAAAATGAGTTTTTATATGGTTGGATTCATAATGAAAAGACGAATTAAACTATGCTAATCATTATCAAAAATTGTAATTAAATTTTGAGATAATTAGGACTTAATTAGCACATCTGCAGCGATTTTCGAGAATTCCTGATGAAGAAACAATACATCTGCAGAAATCCTAGCATATCTACACGAATTCCAGGATTTGGGATATTGCTGAGCCCTCAGATCCTGATAAAAGAAACACATCTGCGCAGATGTGTTTTTGCTCATGGGGATCCTCGGTCTTTCTGCAGTCCGATTTCCTGAAATCGAATAGCACAAGTACATGTTTTTTTCACTCGGATTCGAGGGTAACTTTGGGCCACTGATCCTTCTTTCCAATAGCACATCTGCATTTTTTATTTGTTAAGCAAAAATAATTCTGTTTGATTAATAATATAATAATTATTAATTATTTAATAGGAATCTGCATTATCATCGCAGATGGTAACGATCGATCCGAAGAGAAATCCTTTCACACACACTGTGAAAATGAAAATCTACAATATCGATCAAAGTTATATCCTCTAATACAGAAAATATTTACGTCATCAGACTAGATGCAGCTATAAATTAAAAATTTTTTAATTAAATTTATTCAGAAAAAAGATCTTCTCCTTTCACTCCGCTGGGATTCGAACACCAGGTCAACTGATTTCCGGTCAGGCGCTCTAACCAGTGAGCTACTAGAGAGATCAGAGGAAGAATCCTTTTTCTGAAATACGC